>JAFFST010047869.1:0-11850 GCA_022414735.1 Noturus placidus | reverse complement strand
TAGTAGGAGAAATGCACTTAGGGGTCATCTACTTGCATGTATAGCAAGACAAATAATTAACTGCACCTGAAACTTCATAAAATTAAAAATGAAACACCCAAAACTGTATACGGTACCATAACGAAAAATGAACTGTATGTTGATATGTGAAATTACGGAGGGAACGTTGGATGGTGTGGCGTGGGGACGTAATGACGTGCTGTTAATCGATCTGTTCTATAACATGTAAAACGGGAACATGAAGGAATATTCTAAAAGCAACTCATGTAAACTCAGTATTGTCTTATTCAGAATAAGGTCAATAATTAGATTACTGCTGTCCACGTAAACGTAGTTTATCATGCTACTTTGCAATTGTAATATGGGATGCCATTTGGTTTCACTCACTGAAGTTATGGGCAAATGTGCACGTGATAAAAACTTTTGTTTATCACCACAATTGTGCCGATTCTCACAAAATTACAAGTGTACATGTACTAAAAATTACCTAGCTCTCAAGGCAAATACCTACAACAGCTGTGGCTAATATTCAGCTATCAAGTTAATACAGCCAAAGTCAACAGCAACTGAAAAAGCGTAGAAAGGAAATGACCAAAGATGTTGATTCTTGCTGCCCTGAGCACAACTCTGATGCCTGATCTGAATGCAACATCACAGGCTTTGAGAGTTCAGACAGGGCCTCTGATTGGGTTGTGCAGTGATAGTACATGTGATCAGATCATCCTCCACACACTTGCTGATATAGCCAGTGACAGACAATGCCCCCGCATGTGTGCTTCCAACTTTGTGGCAACAGTTTGGCCAAGGCTCAGGTTGGGTGTTATGCTTAGGTGTCCACATATCGTGTATGAAACTATTGCAAAACACTTTGATTTTATTTGCCCTGAATTAGAGATCGACCGATAATCGATTTTACCGATATTCTTTCAGCTATTTAAACATTTTTCTATAATCAGATATCGGTTTTGTAATAACGGATCCACCAATAAATGGCAGAATTGCGTGCATGACCACCATTGCGGCACTGTATCTGAAGGGGACGAGTCAACAATGATGTGCACAGGTAAAGTATCCTTGCTTTGCTTTAATTAATAAACTTTATTTACCATAACATCCATTAACGCACAAATGAGAGGTATTACATAAATGCTACATGCCATACGTAGTTTAAGTAGCTCGGCAATAAGAAATAGAGACGAACTCACAGAGTCACGTAATCTATTTACTTAATAATGAGTCTTTATTGGTCACATATACATGTGCACAGTGAATATATTTTCTTCTCATACCCCAGCATGTCAGGAAGTTGAGGTCAGAGCGCAGGACCATGATACAGCATCCCTGGAGCAGAGAGGGTTAAGGGCCTTGCTCAAGGTCCCAACAGTGGCAGCTTGGCAGCGCTGGGCCTTGAACCACCGACCTTCCGATCAGTAACCCAGAACCTTAACCGCCAAGCCACCACTGCCCCCCAGTGAAGCTTTTATTTAATAAAAAAAGACACATTAGTAACAGTGCACTTCATTGTTTGCTCTCTTTCAGACCCCTCTGTTTATTGGTGTATAAATAAGAGCTTTGTTTTGTATGCAAGGAGGACTTTACATTGACAAAATTATTATAAACAAAATGGTATGTTCAGTTCAGTGGTGGTGGTATCATTGTGTCAAAAACAGAAGTAAATCACAAACCAAATATCGGCTCTGCATATCTGTTATTGGTCACATAAACATGCAAATAATCGGTATCGGTTATAAAAAAAATAAAAAAACAATCAACATCAGTCGAGCTCAACCCTGAATTCATGTGTAAGAGACTGACCAATTGAGAATTGGGAGGCAAGTTGCTGTTTTCTGAGGGTTAATGTCATGGGCTCAGAGATGGTGCATAACAGTGTTAGAGTAGGTACAGTTATACTGCACAACACCAAACTGCAATTTTATTAAGCTAAAATTAGTAGCGTCCCTCAAGGGGCGAATAAAGGAGCAGGGAGCGGAGGAAGACACGTCATGTGCAGTGTGAGCGAAACACTGTACAATGAATTAAACTTTCAGCAAAGTGTTTAGCTATCTAACAAGCTGTATCTGCTTCAAGGTCGTGATGATTGTCAGAAATATTTTTGCGAGTGTTGGCTGTTTTGCAGTGCAGGAATTTATAGCGCAATCTGCACGTTTTTTTTTTTGTTGTTCTCTATCTGACTTCATCGGTGAGGTAAGAAAAAATATGCTCAAATCTCACTCTTTGAGCCCGTCTTTTCTACAAATTGAGGGAATAAAACTAGCTTTCTTTATCTGTGAACTTGCAGCTGGACTCCCATTGGGCTTGTAGTATAAGCAGAATACAATGCCAGATTAGTGCTGGCCTATTTAAATGCAGCATCGAAAGCAATGAACGTTACCTCGTGCAGCTCTACCTTAGGGACTGCATTTCCACAAGGCCCAGAATTTTGTGGGTGTGTGTATGAGCAGATGAATGTGTGTGTGTGTGTGTGTGTGTGTGTGTGTGTGTGTGTGTGTGTGTGTGTGTGTGTGTGAGGCCGAGAGGCGAGAGACATAGAGGATGCTTTAACTGATGGGAGGTCAGAGTTTCTCCCTGGAGCTCCATTATAGCATGGCAGTAAAAGATGTGCAGGCAGAGACACACAGAGGGGCTTCAATTGTAGTGTGTGTGTGTGTGTGTGTGTGAGTGTGTGAGTGTGTGTGAGAGAGAGCGATCGAGAGAAGGAGACTTACAGACAGACAGACAGAGACACAGAGAAAGAATGCAATGCTGTGATAGTGAATTCTTTCCACTGCAGCCACTAAGCAACTACCATCAATCACTGATACACATACACACACACAAATGAGCAGACATTCTGTTCACACCTACCAGCACAGGGGAGTGAATAGCCCACCACAGGGTCGTGGATGAACTGTCGTTCGTTCAGTCGGGTCATACAGTACATGTGGAAACAATCCAGGCAGATCACATGACGCTCGGTACACTGAGCCACAAGAACCGGACTCCTGCAGGACAGAGCACAAGAGATTACAGTATACCCACTAGCATTGCACCTGTGCATGCATGCGCACATTACCTAGCCTTATAGAAGCTTTGGAAGAAAGAGAACACACACTTGTGAGTGCTGTTTAAAACAAAAGTAAATAAAACAAATGAACAAACAAATAAATGAATTAAATTTTCCAATATTTGATTATTCAGTACTTAAAACAAAGGTAAGTGGCAAAAACTAGACAGTACACCGATTCATTTAAATAACCAAGTAAGCATTGGCTACTTCAAGCATTATAATAAAAAGAGTCATTTGGCGTATCCAGTACAAGTACAAGCGTACAGGCTTTTGTTCTTGTAAGAGCGGACTTTTTTCTAGCACAAGGCTGCTGTGAAGAAAACACACTCTGGTACACAATGAGAAAGATCACCTCACTAAGCAAGAGAGTCTCTTGTAGTGCAAACTTTTCAAATTCTTTTTGCTGTTGTCTGAAAAAGTCTGTACTTTTCTCTATTCTCAGGAAGATTAGGTGAGTGGAATTCGAAGCTTCCATTCATGTGCACTTACAACAAAACTACAGCACTACTAGGGTTGTCACGATACCATAAACTTAGCTTACGATACTATACCAGCTGAAGAATCACGATACCACACAGTATTATGTTAATTCTTAATGCAAGTCTACAAAAATCAACCAAATTTACAGAAATACGTAGATATAACTAAAAACAGATAAACCAGATTTTCAACTCAAACCTTAATTAGTGAGAATGAAAAAACTGGCTTTTGGAAAAACTCAAGAACAATCACACACTTCGCAAGCAAGTAATTCAATCAAACAATTCGCAAGCAAGGAAATGTCACATATTTCAACTATTGTTCCCTAGAGCAATGAAATCATGCAAACGGAAATTGTCCTCGGAGTACGAAGAATGAACACGAAGGAATAAATTACTGAATTTGGAAACAAACTCCAAATAAATGATAAAATTGTGAACGTTAGCTCGTTAGTAGTTATATCATACACTTTCTGTGTACACAAAGTGATAATTTATGGCCCCTTGACCTTTTCAGGGAATGTTTCTCTAGCTAGCCTTATTTATGACTCTTTGTTTCTTCCTGACCAAGAGTTTTGTGGTGGAGTCACCTATTTTATGACCAGGGGTGGGGGTAACCCTATCCACTGTATGAGTGGGTCATTCTGGAACCTGTATGTCTGGGTTGTGTCCTTCCCTTCCTGGGGTGAGTGTTTTGTGTATTGTGGGGCATCTCCCCAAACAAACGTGTTTATGTTAATGACACTGTTGTGAAACGTGTTTCCCCCTGAATTAATCACACACAAATGTATACCTTTTTGTGGTATAAGACAATGTTTGTTTCTGAAACTACTTTTGTGGTATTGTTTTATTTTGAATCTTAAGGGTGGTTTAGGTGAAATATGTCTGAAAAGAATATCAATGTTTAATATGGGCATGTGCTTGTGTTACTGTGTGGGACAAAGACAAGATTAGACAAGCCTAGTCTACTAGTGTCCTGGAGGACACTGTTGGAATGCTGAATGAGTAGGACAGAACATTCTTTCAACCTCAAATTAGACCGTTTTAAAACAGACAGTTAGAAGTGTCATGCCCTCCTCCAGTAATCTCTAAACTTGTTCTGCTTCCACAGGCTTCCGTAAAGTAATGTAGTCACGGAGGGTATGCACATTTGTCACTCTACATTCATAGGGCGGCTGTGGCTCAGTTGGTAGAGCGGGTTGTCCACTAATCCACTAACCGTGGGGTTGGCGGTTCGAATCCCGGCCCGGGTGACTCCACATGCCGAAGTGTCCTTGGGCAAGACACTGAACCCTAAGTTGCCCCCAATGGCAAGCTGGCAGCTCTGCTACCATTGGTGTGTGAATGTGATCTCATTAGTAAGTCGCTTGTAAATGTAAAAATGATATTTCTGTAAAGCTGCTTTGAGACAATGTACCATTGTAAAAAAGCGCTATACAAATTGATTATTATTACATTAAGGATGGGGATCCTTATAGACTGTGGAACAGAAATATTCAGTGCGTCTCCACCGATATATTTCACATTGCAGTACAACCATTTTTCTTTTTTACCATTATGGACAAAACACCCCTTTCCTTTAAAACATCATCTTTAAATGTTGTTCTACCTCCTAAATAAACCCTTGGCCTTAAGACACGATCTTTGGAGTCGTTGACGCCCTGCTCAGGGTTAAATAACAACGTCTGTACTATATCTTCAGGAATAAATTGTCAAACTAACATCTTGGGGTTTTTTTTTCTTGGAGCAGAAGTCAGGTCCGCTCTCATTTCAACAGGTCTTCTTGTTGGTGAATACACACCGTTCTTCTAGGGGTATTAGGATTTCTCGGAGCAGACATCGTAACAGATAATTGCAGAGTTTCTTCTGTGTTTTAACTACAACTTATTAACCATTATTTAAGCACTGAGGTGCACGACTCTCTCTTTAATTCGTTAACATAAACACATTTGCCATCATTCTGGTCAGCAAAACCCCCAGAAATCACATCTCTCTCACACACACAGACAGACAACTGCCAGGAAAGATCACACATTCAGATCAAATAGTGTTACAGAGGGCCTAAATGTACACGACTTGACTGTCAGCCAGTGGGGACATGTGACGTCAAAGAATAGACAAAATCGTATGTATTTAGTGGCAGTTCTATATAAGTATCCTCATTGGCGAACCATTTTCCAAAATCTTGTTTATAGTTGAAACAATCCGCACGATTCTTTTAAACAGATTCTTTTTTTAAAAAATGCTTTACCTCCTAAACTTTTTTATTCAAAGGCAGACCAGCCTCCCTAAAAAAGTAATCAATATTTGTTTTCATTTATTTCACAAAAACAAATAATCTACTCATACATGTACACATACAAAAATCATGCTTTTCTAACAATGTGTTTACATTAAAACAAATAATCCCACACAGTAACACAAACACATGCCCATATTAAACATTATTTATTTTCAGACATTTCACCCACAGCAAAAAACCTGGACACATTAACATAAACACCTTTTGTTGGGAGGGAGACTATTCCCCCACACACACCTCTCCACCACTGCCCAGACTCAAAGGAGCTAGATTGACCCCCCTGATACACTAGATAGGGTTACCCCCTCACCACCCCTACAGACCTGTTAGTCAGGGAAAGAGAGGGGTCATAAATTATCACTTTGACAGAAATTGTATGATATAACTACTCTCATTTTCTACCAAACACGGCTAATTTTATTACTTACACATAGCAGTTAGCATAACGTTAGCTCGCTTACTAGCAAACAGGAAATCTTTAAAGATTAAGGTAAAGAATTTAGGTTAAACGAAGAGTCATTAACTTTTGTGTATTCTGCAAAAGCAGTGAGATGTGTAATTTTATCAAAAATACTATCAACTGCTGCACATATAACATTACTTAACATACTACTGTACTGATGATATTACGTTGATAAAATACAGTGGCATCGGTGGTATTTTGAACTTTAATATCACCATACTACCGTGGTACTGGTATATCCTGCAACCCTAAGCACTACTAGTTATTAGACTTTACTCGGTCATATGATATTTGACAAGACAATCACATCACTGCAGCAAACAGATCAAAACACTGAAATAAAACATCTAAGAAGCATTTGAAGATATCTTTTCATGTGACAACACTGAAGAAATGACACTTTGCTACAATGTAAAGTAGTGAGTGTACAGCTTGTGTAACAGTGTAAATTTGCTGTCGCCATTAATGTCTAAACCGCTGGCAACAAAAGTGAGTACACCCCTAAGTGAAAATGTCCAAATTGGGTCCAATTAGCCATTTTCCCTTCCAAGTGTCATGTGACTTGTTAGTGTTACAAGGTCTCAGGTGTGAATGGAGAGCAGGTGTGTTAAATTTGGTGTCATGGCTCTCACACTCCCTCATACTGGTCACTGGAAGTTCAACATGGCACCTCATGGAAAAGAACTCTCTGAGGATCTGAAAAAAATAATTGTTGCACTGCATAAAGATGGTCTAGGCTATAAGAAGATTGCCAAGACCCTGACACTGAGCTGCAGCGTGGTGGCCAAGACCATACAGCAGTTTAACAGAACAGGTTCCACTCAGAACAGGCCTCGCCATGGTCGAAAAAAGAAGTTGAGTACACGTGCTCAGCATCATATCCAGAGGTTGTCTTTGGGAAATAGACATATGAGTGCTGTCAGTATTGCTGCAGAGGTTGAAGGGGTGGGGGGTCAGCCTGTCAGTGCTCAGACCATACGCCACACACTGCATCAAATTGGTCTGCATGGCTGTTGTCCCAGAAGGAAGCCTCTTCTAAAGATGATGCACAAGAAAACCCACAATCAGCTTGCTTAAGACAAGTAGACTAAGGACATGGATTACTGGAACCATGTCCTGTGGTCTGATGAGACCAAGATAATCTTATTTGGTTCTGATGGTGTCAAGCGTGTTTGGCGGCAACCAGGTGAGGAGTACAAAGCCAAGTGTGTCTTGCCTACAGTTAAGCATGGTGGTGGGAGTGTCATGATCTGGAGCTGCATGAGTGCTGCCGGCACTGGGGAGCTACAGTTCACTGAGGGAACCATGAATGCCAACATGTGCTGTGACATACTGAAGCAGAGCATGATCAGTATGCAGTATTCCAGCATGATAACGACCCAAAACACACCTCTAAGTTCACCACTGCCTTGCTAAAGAAGCTGAGGGTGAAAGTGATGGACTAAACACTATTGAGAATCTGTTGGGCATCCTCAAACAGAAGGTGGAAGAGCACAAGGTCTCTAACATCCACCAGCTCCGTGATGTCATCATGGAGGAGTGGAAGACAACTCCAGAGGCAACCTGTGAAGCTCTGGTGAACTCCATGCCCAAGAGGGTTAAGGCAGTGCTGGAAAATAATGGTGGCCACACAAAATATTGACACTTTGGGCCCAATTTGGACATTTTCACTTAGGGGTGTACTCACTTTTGTTGCCAGCGGTTTAGACATTAATGGCTGTGTGTTGAGTTATTTTGAGGAGACAGTAAATTTACACTGTTACACAAGCTGTACACTCACTACTTTACATTGTGGCAAAGTGTCATTTCTTCAGTGTTGTCACATGAAAAGATATCATCAAATATTTACAAAAATGTGCGATACTGTACATACGAGTGCAAGGTGTGCGACAATGGAATGGTGTCCAATCCATGGTATATTTCCACCTTGCACCCAGTGATCCCGGAATAGACTGTGGATCTACCATGACCCTGACCACAATAAAGTAGTTAGTAAAGTTACTGAATGAATGGATTTATCTCCAGTTTCCACAGTCCTGACACAGGAAGCAAAATTTGTTGGAATTCTTGTGTGAATTAACGGCGATCCTTGCTTTCCGCTGAGTAAATCAATAGATTGCTGTTCCACATGTGACAGCACTAAACCACTGATTTGATTTCTTTGCCAATTTCAACTAGTATTTTGCTCAGTGTAGTATTGTAGTAGTATTAGGATTTTAATGGCACTCTTCCACAGTGCCATGAGGCAAGACTCAATTTCTGTGGACTGGCTTTGGATGTGGTGTCTCCTGAGGCTTTCCAAATAACTGATGACTGTCTGGGAAAACAGCTTTGTTTCAAGACAGCATGGGGCTCAAGACAGCAGGCAGGAGGGTGATCCAGTTTATATACCAGCCTCACAAATACAGGTGTATGTATGAGAGAGAGAGAGAGAGAGAGAGAGAGAGAGAGAGAGAGAGAAAGAAAGGGCGCAGAGCGAGAGCAATATAAAGAAATCATTATTAAGTGAACCCACATATGTAATAGTAATGACACTCTCTCTTGCTGAGTTTTTTGATTGTTTTGATTAAATTCAAATTTTTTTTGCCAATCAAGGACTGAGCGTTCAAAAACACCACTTATCCTCTAAAAGAGCCTGTCTCACATACACACACAGTTGACTTCCACAAGTCTTGCAATTATTTCCTAAACAAAATCTCAAGAACTCCCTGTTCATTAGCACACACTCAATAGTACACACACTTGATCTTAAGTCAGCCTGCTAGCACTGAGCTCAGCCACAGTAAGCCATCTTCTGGTGGTGCTTTAAAAACATGCCTGTGTCCTTGCCTTTGCCTTTCAGAGAGGAGGAGGAGGAGCAGGCATGAAGCGAAGGACGAAAGCCAAACAAAGGCCCACTCAGGAAGCTAACTGCTGTGCCACTTCAATCAGTTCTTGATTTGAATGGTGAGTGTCGCTGATTGGGCTGCATTGTGCCAAATGTCGCCGTCTTCTCGTCATCCAGAAAACATGAAGGTGGCAATGGTTGTGCTGAACTAATGAGTAACTGCTGACCTTCAGCAAGAACACACACTGCACCGAGCCTGGTGATTGCAGCCAGGTGTGATGGGAGGTGAATTTTAGACCCTGTGGTGTTTTAACATTCAGTCATTCTGTTTGTGTTAATCATCTGTGTGCCTGGTACTAATAAAGTCACAGCTACAGTCAGAACTTGTGTTATCATTTCTAAGAGGCTTCATCTGTTCAACTGTTTCTGCAATTAACTAATTCTTAAGTTCTCCGGCTTTGTTTCTAATGTGGTCTTACCATATGAGGCAGCAATAAAATACAAAGGATCTCACCATGTCTTCTGTGTGAGTGTGGACTGCTAACTTTGTTGTCATGCAATGATCTTTTAACGTATCCCTGAATTCAAAAACATACTTTTAGAAGAACTCTTCTGAGTGCTGAATTTCAAATACATAAACTGGTGCTTGGGTCAGGTTTGTTACATAAAGCTTAAGTCCATCCATATATCCATTTTCTGTACCACTTATCCTACACAGGGTCCCAGGGAGCCTGGAGACAATCCCAGGGGACTCAGGGCACAAGGAGGGGGACACCATGGACAGGGTGTCAATCGATCGCAGGGGAAAATAGCACACACACACACACACACACACACTACAGACAATTTGGAAGAGCGGATCAGCCTATACTACACATGTCTTCGGATTGGGGGAGGAAACCCTCGAAGCACATGGAGAACATGCAACCTCCACACACAGAGGGTGGAGGCAGGAATTGAACCTACAACCCTGGAGGTGCGAGGGAAATGTGCTAAACACTAAGCCACCATGACTCTGAAAGCTAAAGTATTATTTTTTTTTTTTTACATTCATGGAAAAAAAAACAGGGAAAAGATGGAAAACCACCTTCATGCTTTAAACCAATCACAGGTCAATATGCAAATTACTGTGAGGATGTGTGGTAGCCTGACACATTTAAATACAGAACTCATATGCTCATAACTAGCTAGCCAATTAACCTTAGCCAGCTAAAAGGTGTGGTAGTTATTATGGGGTAGAGTAGTGGTAATTATTAATTTTGACAGGTTTTTGCGATGTAGCTGTAGTTCTATGAACTCTGTATAATTGCCACAGGCAGTGTATAAAACCTAAATGGTCCCAAGATACACTGCCTTGCATCACCCTCTTTGAACTTTTCCACACTTTGTAGTGTTACAACATCAAATTGAAATATACTCAGTAGGGATTTTTACCATTTGATTTACAAAATGTCTAATATTTGATGGTAGAAAATATTTTTTACTTTGACACAAAGGTTAATTATACATGCTGCATATGATAACAGAACCAACACTGGCTGAAATTACAGCTGCAAGTCATCTGTCTCTATATTTTTCCCATTCCTCTTGGCAAAATTGCTTGCGTCCTATCAGACAGGTTATTGGTTTTAAACCTGTCCAGTGTATGTTTGACAGTACACTTAGGGTCAATGCATTGTTTAAAAGTGAACCTGACCAAAATCAAAGCTCTTCAAGGATTGCCTGTATTTGGGTTCCATCAAACGTAACACTTTGTGCCAATACCAAAAAGTTCAATGTTGGTTTAATCAAACCAGGTAACCTTTCTCCACATGTTTACTGAATCTCCAACACAGTTTATTTGATTCTTTCATAAAGCCCAGCTTTGTGGAGTGTCCAAGGCCATTGTTGTCCTGTTCACCTCACTTCCATTTGAGCTACTGATCTCTTCTCTTAGGATAAAAGCCCTATATAAGTGCGTAATTTACCATTTATCAATTTTAACAGAAAGAGATATCAGTACTCAAGGCAAATTTTCTGCATAGGCAACTTAAGATACACTCACACAACGTCAGTGCAGGCAATGCAGGGGACATGGCGCACATTGCTCATGATCAAGTCCAGTGCCACCGATGTGTCATCATCACAAGTTGGATGGGCAGCACACTTCCAATAAAACTCCTACACAAAAGAAAAGATACCATGTTTTTGTATGGTAGAGAAATAGCAACTGCAAGAGAAAAGACCACCAGAAAAGACAAAGACAATAAAGAGAGAGAAAAACAGCAAAACTGATGAAAAAGTCAGAATTTGATGAGTGTGTCTGAGAGGAAGTGGCAAAGATAGAGAGAGAGAGAGAGAGAGAGAGAGAGAGAGAGAGGGGGGTAATAAATGTACAAAATGAGTGATGGATTGTGAGGCATAACTGTGTGTGAGTATTTATATATATATTTTTTTTTTTGGATAGCAGAAAGGCCTACATTACCCATAATCCTCGACCACCGACGCTTTGTCACGCCCCTAGGCGTCTAATACGCTGTGAGCTTCAATCTGATTGGAGAACCGAAGACCCTCTGCCAAACAGATTTATTTTTTATTATTTACTGATTTGATTGATTGATGCTCACAGCGTCATATATCGCCGTGCTCGGGTTATTAATGGAGTGAATGAATGGCTGGAGAGTCTGCTCTAAGCATCTCTTACAGCCGCGGACGAGTTTCCACTGGAGTCAC
>JAFFST010047868.1:33531-38531 GCA_022414735.1 Noturus placidus | reverse complement strand
ACTGATGATAAAATGTCGATATTTATGACAGTCTCTCCTCAGAAGAATCTGATTTAACAGTGTCAGTGTGTGAGTCTCTCTGAGTTAAACAGTCTGACATTACCACGTGGCTGTGCTGATCAGATGTGAGGCCCTCGCTACACACTGCCTGCTCCACGCCTGTGTGTGTGTGTGAGAGAGAGAGAGAGAGAGTCTCTATGTCTTGGCTTGCACGGGGTCACCACGGTTACACGAGCGAGCATGTTTGAATGTAGTGTAGTATATTTCATCATACTGCAGCATTTTAGACTTTTTATTGCTTCCATATGTCACGAAGAGCGACATTTTTCCTTTATGACATTTTCCTGTGACATCAGCTGGGATTTGAACAGAACGTGCTGCTAAACAGCATAAATCACATCTGGACTCTGTGTTTGTGTGTGTGTGTGTGTGTGTGTGTGTGTGTGTGTGTGTGTGTGTGTGTGTGTGTGTGTGTGTGTGTGTGTGTGTGTGTGTGTGTGTGTGTGTGTGTGTGTGTGTGTGTGTGTGTGTGTGTGTGTGTGTGTGTGTGTGTGAGTGTGTGTATGTGTGTGTGTGTGTGATAGAATGCCTTTGAGGTGAGGGAAGAAAGGCAACAGATGAATTACAGTCGTGATTTCATTAAGGAGGGAAATATGGAGGTGAAAGAATTCATCAGCGTTCGCACTCTCCCTCTTCCTTTCTCTCCTCCAATATGTACAGCACAACTGTGTGACATCCATCCATCTATCCATCTATCCATACATACATCCATCTATTTAACTACACTCTCTGTCTATTCATCCATCTCTTTATTCATACTTCCATCCAACTGTCCATCTATCTGTCTGTCATCTGCTTATCCAGCCATCTGTCTATCTATCTCTGATCTTTCCACCAGACTGTCTATCTATCCATCTATCTATCTGGTCTTTTTTGTCTATTTATCCATCCACTTGTCTGTCTGTCTGTCTGTCTGTCTGTCTGTCTGTCTGTCTGTCTGTTTGTCCCTCACAGCAGACAGACATGGTGATTAGTGTAAAGCTCTAGTGAATTCTCCTGGTGTGATTATTATGGAGAATGGTCCAGAGTGGGAATAAAAGGAGTCCTTGTTGGTCAGATAAACATTACAGCACAGTGGCATTCCTTTTCTTCACTTATCCCAGCTTGTTAGGATGTTGGGTTCAGGGCACAGGGCCGGACGTGATACAGCGCCCAGGAGCAGAGAGGGTTAAGGGTGTTGCAGTGGCAGCTTGGCAGTGCTGGGGCGTGAACCCGATCTTCTGACCAGTTACCCAGAGCCTAAACGGTTGAGCCACCACTGCCCCATCAGAACCCAGAATTCCAGGTTATATACCTGTGTGTGTCCCTTTAATATCTGTAGTGCATAAACCCCCTACTCAGTGATGTACTGCCCCACTGCCCCGACTGTCTCTGCCTCTCAGTGTGAGTGGAGCGGTGAGGACACCGCAGGGTTGGGCTGGGTGTTTTCCCTCGGGTCCTCCTGTCCAGATGGCTTTGAAGGAACAGATGGACCTGTCTCCCGCTCTCTGCTTCCGTCTGGCTGGCATATGAAGAGGAGAGGAAGGAGAGATGGATGAAGAAGAGCTCCGGTGCTGTTTTACACCACTCGACTCCCAGCATGCCTCTGGGTCATGCCATGTACATCCAGTTTTTACCATCGTCCCACAATAATGAGATACGGAAACTAAACGTGAGAAAAATCTTTGTTTGAAACTGAAACGTCGGTATCGTGACAAATTACACATAAAGAATCCGTTTACATCATTTTAACTTTTCAAATTTTTTAACAATAACTTTGTGTTTTCTAAAGTTTTCCTTTCTACAATATAGTTTATTCAGAGATTGTGAATAAATAAAAAATGACCATTATTATTATTATTATTATTATTATTATTATTATTATTATCATGAATAGTCTATCATACACTAAATAGGTAATAGGGAACAAATTGAGAGCAAGAATTTGAAGATCGCTACAAAGTTGTTGCCATGGTTACATTAAGCTAGCATGCGTTAACATGCCGAAAACATGGAGTAATTTATTTATATCACGAAAAACAAGTAACCTCTTCACAAACATCTCCAAACCCACAGACACCCTCAAGCTGCTAATGACTGGCTTCCCTCAGCGTATCCCATCATTCCCAGACCTCTCAGTGTTGTGATCCACTACTGATCTATTACTGATCTATTACTGATCCACTACTGATCTATTATCGATCTACTACTGATCTATCACTGATCTATTACTGATCTATTACTGATCCACTACTGATCTATTATCGATCTACTACTGATCTATCACTGATCTATTACTGATCTACTACTGATCTATTACTGATCTACTACCGATCTACTACTGATCCACTACTTATCTATTATCGATCTACTACTGATCTACTACTGATCCACTACTGATCTATTATCGATCTACTACTGATCTACTACTGATCTATTACTGATCTATTGTCGATCTACTACTGATCCACTACTGATCTACCACTGATCTATTATTGATCTACTACTGATCTATTACTGATCTACCACTGATCCACAACTGATCTATTACTGACCTATTACTGATCCACTACCGATCTATTATTGATCTACTACTGTCCTATTACTGATCCACTACGGATCTATTATCGATCTACTACTGATCTATTACTGATCCATTACTGATCCACTACTGATCTATTACTTATCTATTACTGAACCACTACTGATCTATTACTAACCCACCATTGATCTATTATCGATCCACAACCGATCTATTACTGATCCACTACTGATCTATTATCGATATTTTACTGATCTACTACTGATCTATTGCTGATCTATTACTGATCCACTACTGATCCACAACTGATCTACTACTGATCCACCACTGATCCACAACTGATCTACTACTGATCCACTACTGATCCACAACTGATCTATGATCGATCCACAACTGATCTATTACTGATCCACAACTGATCTATTACTGATCTACTACTGATCTATTACTGATCTATTACTGATCCACTACTGATATATTACTGATCTATTACTGATCTATTACTGATCCACTACTGATCTATTACTGATCAACTAATGATCCACTACTGATCTATTACTGATCTATTACTGATCCACTACTGATCTATTACTGATCTATTACTGATCTATTACTGATCTATTACTGATCTATTACTGATCCACTACTGATCTATTACTGATATATTACTGATCCACTACTGATCTATTACTGATCTACTACTGATCTATTACTGATCTATTACTGATCCACTACTGATCTATTACTGATCTATTACTGATCTATTACTGATCCACTACTGATCTATTACTGATATATTACTGATCCACTACTGATCTATTACTGATCTATTACTGATGTCATCATACTATATTTATATCTTTCTGTTCATTTATCTGTGTTTAATTGTAGTGTATTATTTTGGTTTATATTCAGTTCAGATGTTTTGTTCAGAAATAGATTTAGATTTTCATTTCACATATTTACTCATTTATTAGCTATTTTGTTTATTGTATTCTTTAAATTTTTTTGTCTCAGATATTTGGGTGAAATTGAAATTCTGCACTACAATTCTCTGGAGTTTATTAATTAACTTAATTTACTGTATTGTATTATTTAAATGTTTGTTTTCAAATATAATAAAAATAATAATTTTGGTTCAGATTTACAAACATTGTGTATTTTTGGTTCAAATATTTAGTTTATTGTTTGCTCTTTATTTTATATTATAAATTCTAATTTAATTTAATTTATTTATTTTATTTCACCTCAACATAAACACAACATCTTGATCTGCAACAGGACATGAACGCTCAATAAGCTGTGCTGTTTGGGCTCGCGGGACGCCTGGAAGCTCTTCTCCATGTCTCAGCTTCTCAGCATGTCTCTCAGGTCTCAGCTCAGCCCGAGGAACCAAAGGAACATCATCATAAGCAGAATCACGAAAATCTCCCCCTTCACCTCCGTCTGTCCCGCCCGGGAGCTTCCGAGTGTAAAACAGCAGAGTAATGAGAGTCAGCAGGACAAAATAGGCCGTCTGTGTGTGTGTGTGGGGGGGGGGGGGGGGGGGGTCTTTTAGTCTCCACTGTGCCCTCCATATGCTCCACCTGTTCAAGAATATCATCTGAGTCCTGCACTCAACAAACGCTAACAAACGTTCCTCAGGACTCCATCTTCTGTCACTAATTTATCTTTACATCAACTTTATTATTGGCTGAAGGCAGGAGACATGATCTCTCTCTCACACACACACACACACACACACACACACACACACACACGGAGTGTATTAGCTGAATCATAGCCCACGTTAATTTGAAAACACATCTTCTCCGCCAGAAAAATATATATTTGATGTAAAGTGATTAAATCTCCACACTGTAGCTTTTCATAAACGAGGATTAGTCATGTGACCTCCAGCAGTTTCTTCTGTACGAGTTATTATACTTTCACGTTCTAGTGTTTGTGTATAGTGCACAAGCGAGGTTCTTCTGGGAGGACATGGAGGTGCCTAGCCCTCTGTGTGGAAGTGAAGGATGCAGTGTGCTGGTCAGTCCCATGTTTGGGTTTCCCAGACACATAACTGACCAAGATTAAAATTCCTAGCTAGCATTATATAATACATATGGTAAACTACTTAATAGAGACTAAGGTTTTGGAGATGAGTGCTTGTGTCGCCCGTGAAAGCTGGTGTTCAGGTCCGGCTCACGTCTTCACCTTCTCTCTACTGCTGTTTTGTGAAAGTTGATAAGCAGTAGGAATATGGTGAAGATATAATATCCATATCATGATAAATTAAGGGACAACACACTTCTCTGAGATTACCTCCAACACAAGGATTATAATTATCAATTTGTATAGCGCTTTTTTACAATGGTACATTGTCTCAAAGCAGCTTTACAGAAATATCATTTTTACATTTACAAGCGACTTACAAA
Source organism: Noturus placidus (assembly GCA_022414735.1). Classification (NCBI taxonomy): domain Eukaryota; kingdom Metazoa; phylum Chordata; class Actinopteri; order Siluriformes; family Ictaluridae; genus Noturus; species Noturus placidus. Next base: position 33,533 of record JAFFST010047868.1, on the reverse strand, counting down.
TG
>JAFFST010047868.1:23032-30570 GCA_022414735.1 Noturus placidus | reverse complement strand
CCCCGGGCCGGGATTCCAACCACCAACCCTACGATTAGTGGATTAGTGGACAACCCGCTCTACCCACTGAGACACAGCCGCACATGTACCAGCATGCAGGTAGATATCATACACACACACTGAGTCAAAACCAGGACATCCTTGTTTAAAACGAGGACGCTTACGAGACACCGTCCTCACCGGGGCAGACATTGTCTGGAGAATGCAGACGTGTTACTGTGTGAGAAGTGTAATAGTAGTTTTATGGAGATGCCAGTGATCCTGAGCCTTTCTGTTCTCCGGACCTGCCTGATACATCCTGACACCCTACCTCTGGATGGCGCTCTCATCAACTGGAGGCTTCAGCCTGTCACTGAGGACGGCCCCAAGCAGTGCAGCCTGGAGATCGCTGAGGACGGTACCACTTGAAATTCCATGGAAATGTTTCTGGACCTCAGCTCTACATGGACGTTCTCGCTGTGGTTGCTGGGACTACGGTTGCTGCGATGGCCTTGGGACTGCAATTAGCACGTATAATTCTGTCTCCTTTAGTGAACAGTGGACGAGTTCAACAAACAGACTTCATATTAAACCATAATGAACTTTCTTTTACGTTCACACTATCTGGTGTCACCCAGATGAGGACGGTTCCTCTCAAGGTTTCTTCCTCTTATCATCTTAGGTCTCCACCGTCTCGCTCAGTAGGGATAAATTCACACACTTTAAATCTCTGTCCTGTGTTTATATATTTCTGTAAAGCTGCTCTGAGACAATGAACATTGTTACACACGCTGTACAAATAAAACTGAACTGAATTGACTAACATAAATCCTGCTAATAGTACGTGTGAAACATCAGCGCCTCCTGTAACTCTGATGTAGAAGACCACATAACGTTCTCTGAAGCATTCTTATGTGTATATATTTTGTCCAACCAGTCGGTGCTCTTTAGAAGTCATCTTTAAAAGCCAATTTTCAGACTAAAGTGGAAATAGATGCAAAACCTCTGGCAGGTGTGAGGATGGCGAGGGGAACAGGGGTTGAGTACGATGCTGAGGCACTTTTTGGATGAAATTATCGGTCAAGTCGTGAAAGCACTTTACAGTGATACAGACTCAGACCTTCAGCAGAAAAGCTTTCTCCACTGGTGCCACTTGGATTCGTATGAAATTGCTGTTGTTTTATGACACAAGGCTCCAGATGAACCTCTCTGACACACACACACACACACACACACACACTCTGATTCTTCTCTTTTGTCAGTGTCTTGCTGCAGAACCCAGTCATCTACAGGCTCCGCCTTTTTCATATCACTAATTTTTTTTTATATTTTCGTCTATGGACAGGAAAATAAGATCCATATCTTCATGTCATCTCGTTTGGATTGGGAGATGTTCGGAGATATTCCTCAGCTTCTCAATGGCAGCTACATCATTCCTACCTTGCTGTATCTCTGATGTTCCTCAGCACGTTGATGTGTGATGCTCGTTGAGGTTTAGGACGTGTCCACCACTGTGCCAGGTCTCAGAGATCCTCGGATCCTCAGTTCCTATTGGCTGCTCCACTGACTGCGCAGAAGATTAATGGTGCATCATGGGTGGTGTGGATTAGATTTGCAGATGAGTGCAGGTTTGATTCAGAGTGTCACTGTGGGATTATAAAACAATTCTCCATTTTTTCCACTTTGAGACCATAAAGTTCTGCCTCGGTTCTGGTGTGCACAGCAAAAAGCCCAAGGTTTTCAATAGCGCCAATGACACCTGAGATTGACCTGGTTTTCCTCTCGCTCGAGCGAGAACAGCACAAGTCCAAATCTAATGTCCTCTGTTTATTCATCTCATATTATGACTTGCTTCATACTGTGTTTATTTCTTATCAAACGTTAGTTTATGGAGATCTGTGCATGGATTCGTTCATTGAAAGATGTTATTTACTTCTCCATGAAGCTGTCATTTCTCTCTCTGTCATCACCCTGACCCCTGACCCTAACTAGCTGTCACAAACAGTGCACGCTACGCTCATGAGCCTTCTGATCACGGTGCTCCGATCGTCTTTGTCCTCTCAGTATAAACAGAAATGGCTCCAAGACCATCAGCATTCCTTCACTCAGAGCCAGAGACGGAGGCCATGAGCTGAGACGGAGGACATTCCGGTCTCACTGCTGACTTCAGAAGACAAGGCCATGAAGAAACTCATTTCAATACAAACTGATTGTCGTTATGTTGTAGGGGCGTGGCTGCATGTTGGTACGTCACATGACCACAATGTGTCTGAAACATCGCCTCTCCAACACAAGTCTATAATGTACTGCTCAGTGTTGGAAATATGTTTTTGTTTGGAGATGATAGAAAAGAGCGAGCACTTATAGACGTTTTCCACAGAATATTACCCAATCTTTACCGACGTGTTCACACAGGATCTACTATACACACACAACGCGGTGTAACCTCTCCAGTACGCAGGATCTCTTCAGACCAGACTAAACCCAGAGGTTCTCCTGTAAGAACTCCATTACTCATATCCACATGTACAACTCATCCCCTCTGAATAGGGCTTAACAGTCAGGAGCATCAGGATACGAGCAGGATAACCTTCAAATTCCAAACAAATTATTGCCTCACGTAACGTTATTTCTAGCGGTTTCCATGGTGATAGCTGATTTGGTTTTCTGCTTGCTTAGGGTGTGACCTTTTCGGCTTGTTAGACTCTCCGAACCATGCATTTCCATACCAACAATGGAGTCTCGTGAGAAGCAGTTAACCTTTAACCCCTGCGAGAATAAAAGCCTGGATCCAAAACCTGCGTGACTGCTGATGATTCTGTGCCTTTGGGAACAAAAATATTCCCGTTTGTGTAATAGGTAAGGGTGAGGGTTATAAACATTTTAAAAAATGGACTCAAATTCGTGTTCCACGATGATCGGTAGCTAATGCTAGTGAAAAAAACATGAATAAAAATATAAACAACAATTACAATTCACGGTAAACATTCTGAAGCGCGAAAACTTTTTCTCGTTAAAAGAACTCCCTCGGACGGAAGCGTAGCTCGTGTTACTACAACACCTACTGAGTTCTTAACGTTATTAATAATCAGTCGTGGTGTACGGGATTAATCCGAACGTGTCGGCGTGTAAGACGAGGACTGGAGATACGATGTGATGAATGAAGTCACTATACGCTGTTCTGAGAGATCGCCGTTTCTCATGACGTTTTCATCAAACAATTTTCACGATTTGGTAAATTTTGTAATAATGTGACCTATTTTCCGTCTTCTCTGTGTTTATGTTTCTAATGTTCGTCGGAACATGCGGGAGTTCGTCTGAACACGCCGGAGTTCGTCTGAACACGCCGGAGTTCGTCTGAACACGCCGGAGTTCGTCAGAACACGCCGGAGTTCGTCGGAACATGCGGGAGTTCGTCGGAACACGCCGGAGTTCGTCTGAACACGCGGGAGTTCGTCGGAACACGCGGGAGATCGTCGGAACACGCCGGAGTTCGTCTGAACACGCCGGAGTTCGTCTGAACACGCGGACGTTCGTCTGAACACGCAGGAGTTCGTCGGAACACGCCGGAGTTCGTCTGAACACACCGGAGTTCGTCTGAACACGCGGGAGTTCGTCTGAACACGCCGGAGTTCGTCGGAACACGCGGGAGTTCGTCTGAACACGCCGGAGTTTGTCTGAACACGCCGGAGTTCGTCTGAACACGCGGGAGTTCGTCTGAACACGCCGGAGTTCGTCTGAACACGCGGGAGTTCCTCTGAACACGCCGGAGTTTGTTGTAACACGTGGGAGTTCGTCTGAACACGCGGGAGTTCGTCTGAACACGGGGGAGTTCGTCTGAACACGCCGGAGTTCGTCTGAATACGCGGGAGTTCGTCGGAACACGCGGGAGTTCGTCTGAACACGCCGGAGTTCGTCTGAACACGCGGGAGTTCATCTGAACACGCCGGAGTTTGTTGTAACACGTGGGAGTTCGTCTGAACACGCGGGAGTTCGTCTGAACACGGGGGAGTTCGTCTGAACACGCGGGAGTTCGTCTGAATACGCGGGAGTTCGTCTGAACACGCCGGAGTTCGTCTGAGTTTCTTTTCAGAAAACTGCTCGAATCAGCAAAATAAATCGAAACTGGCACAAAGTGGTCCTGCGCTCCTCCACAGGGATGTGTGCTGGTAAATCAGAGCTTTTAGCGGTATTTGACACACGTGAGTGGAAGAGGGATTTGGCTGAACGCACGTTGTGAGGACATCACATGACACATCTTGGCTGAACCTGTGTAAAACCTGCGGTAATTTTGAAGAATCACAGGTCCTCCCACTTTTGCGTGCGTTTGAACTGATTTATATATTAAATATAAGTATCATCTTTTATTTGATCTTTTTTTCTTTTTTAAACCCAGCATCATAAATAAACTGTACTTTCTCCTTCATAGGTACATCTTTAAAACCTTTATATCTTTACATCTTTATATCTTTAAACTTTATCTAATCAGACCTTAAGGGCCACTTACAGTATCTGACAGAAGTAAGTACACCCCTCACATGTGTGTAAATATGTGATGATATGTTGTCATGTACAACACTGAAGAAATGACACTGTGCTACAATGTAAAGTAGTGAGTGTACAGCTTGTGTAACAGTGTAAATTTACTGTCCCCTCAAAATAACTCAACACACACATTAATGTCTAAACCACTGGCAACAAAAGTGAGTACACCCCTAAGTGAAAACCAGCAGAAGAGAACCCATGTCACACCCCTCTTCATCTCCCTCCACTGGCTTCCTGTAGCCGCCCGCATCAAATTCAAGGCCTTGACGCTCACCTACAAGACCTTGTCTGGAACAGCGCCCCCTACCTCAACTCTCTGCTGAAGGCTTACGTTCCCTCACGCAATCTGCGATCGATTAGCGACCGATGTTTAGTAGTTCCTATTCATCGCGGCACAAGGTCCCTTTCCAGAACCTTCACACTAACTGTTCCTCAGTGGTGGAATGAACTTCCAACCTCAATCAGGACTGCAGATTCACTCACCATCTTCAAGAAACAGATAAAGACCCACCTCTTCCGTCAACACCTAACCATCTCATAAAAAAATAATGCACTTACACCTCGACTCTGCGCACGTTGCTTCTTCTAGAACTCAGTTAATAGATCTTGTACAGTAGCACTGCTTGTATTGCTCTCTGCTTGATATCGCTTTGCTTGTATCTCTCATTTGTAAGTCACTTTGGATAAAAGCGTCCACTAAATGAATAAATATAAATGTAAATGTTGAGGAGCTTCTTCTTTTCCACCATAAACGTTTATTACGTGCAAATTAAACATGATTTTGATGAATCCGGGACTTCCTGTGTAAGAGAGGAACAAAGTCTTCGGCTACAGGAGACAAAGGACAGTCTTCGACGTTTTCTTTCTCTTTTTTTCTGTCCATCACATTAGAGCAGGCCAGCGAGCGAGAAATGAGATTCCAGAACTCAATAAATAATGAAGATATCTTCAGGCCAGGAAAAGCACCTTCATTACCACAACAGTCTGCAGGACGCCGCCCCAAATTCATTCCAGTGGCCAGAACACTGCCTTCATTTTAATCGTAATGCCCTTTAAACACCTTCTGTTACAACACCTCGTGTGTGTGTGTGTGTGTGTGTGTGTGTGTGTGTGTGTGTGTGTGTGTGTGTGTGTGTGAATAACAGAAAGCGTGACAGCGTAACAGAGCACGGCTCGCAGCGGGCCAAATATGATTTGCGCTCTCTTTCTATTCAGCTTTGGATTCTGTTCGAATTTCCTGTCTCAGACAAAGGACCCGCCGAGGTCTCTGAAAACAATAACAACAACAACAACAACAACAACAACAACAAGAAAATGAAAGACAAATGCAGAAAAAAGCCCCCCGTATCACAGGACATCGGACGAGATGCATCTTCATCAGAGACAGATTATTTTTATTTCTTGACTTCTAGCTGGAAGTGTAGCAGATCCCACGGGATCAAACCCACAGACGTGTTTTATTTACCGGAGCACACATCAAATTATCCACAACATTATTAATATTATTATTATAACGTCTCACAACAGTGAATTAGAAACGTAATAAAATCCTGAACACATTACAGTTCCGTGACGTTGAGTTAATATCTCACACGATATAAAAGATTATAATAAACCCCCTCCGCAGTGTGAACACACACAGGTCTTATTTATAATCCGAACAGGCCTCATGCAGCTGTAACTCTGAACACCTGAAACTCTCACAGCGTTAACATCGTTCCTCACCTACTGCAGGAGAAAAACAAATAATCTCAGCAGATATGTGAAGATGTACAGCACTGACTCAGCACAGACCCGGTGTACAGGAACCCGGTTCACATTCACTAGTATCTACGAGGACATATGAGGACATACGAGGACGTACGAGGACATACGAGGACGGACGAGGACAAACGAGGACGGGCGAGAACGTATGAGGACGTACGAGGACATACGAGGATGGACGAGGACATACGAGGACGGGCGAGGACATACGAGGACGGGTGAGGACGTGCGAGGACATGCAAGGACATATGAGGACGTACGAGGACGCACGATGACGGACGAGGACGTATGAGGACGTACGAGGACGGACGAGGACATACGAAGACGGGCGAGGACGTACGAGGACATACAAGGACATACGAGGACGTACGAGGACGGATGAGGACATACAAGGACGGGCGAGGACATACGAGGATGGGAGAGGACGTGTGAGGACGTGCAAGGACGTACGAGGACACACGAGGACACACGAGGGCATTCGGGGACATACGAGGACATACGAGGACATACGAAGACGGACGAGGACGTACGAGGACATACGAGGACATACGAAGACGGGCGAGGACGTATGAGGACGTACGAGGACGTGTGAGGACGTGCAAGGACATACGAGGACACACGAGGGCATTCGGGGACATACAAGGACATACGAGGACATACGAAGACGGACGAGGACGTACGAGGACAGACGAGGACATGCGAGGACGGGCGAGGACATATGAGGACGTGCAAGGACGTATGAGGACGTACGAGGACAGGCGAGGACATACGAGGACGGACGAGGACATACGAGGACAGGCGAGGACGGGCGAGGACATACAAAGACGGGCGAGGACTACAAGGACGTATGAGGACATACGAGGACGGACGAAGACGGACGAGGACATACGAGGACATGCAAGGACGGGCGAGGACATAAGAGGACGGGCGAGGACGTGCAAGGACGTATGAGGACGTACGAGGACATACGAGGACGGACGAGGACGTACGAGGACTTACGAGGACGGACGAGGACGTGCGAGGATGCACGAGGACGTACGAGGAGGGGCGAGGACGTGCGAGGACGCACAAGGACGTATGAGGACGTATGAGGGTGTTGTCGTTGTTAATGTCCATCATCTTAAGCTACATGTAGTACAGTTAGAACGTGTAGAAGCTACATAATATTATTTATTAACTTACGTCGTGAAATCGTACTGAACATAGCGAGTTAAGCCCCGGTCCCTCAGCGGGAGTGTATGGATCTGTAC
>JAFFST010047868.1:13032-18032 GCA_022414735.1 Noturus placidus | reverse complement strand
AATGTTTCCTTTTGTTTACTGAGGAGAAGATTAGCATACGCTTTAATTAGCTTTAGTAATCATTACGTCAATATAAGGTCCTTATATGTATAGTAAGATGAGAGAGGTGTGTGTGTGTGTGTGTGTGTGTGTGTGATGTGTGTGTGTGTGTGTGTGTGTGTGTGTGTGTGAGTGTGTGTGAGTGTGTGTGTGTGTGTGTGTGTGTGTGTGTGTGTGTGTGTGTGAGTCTGTATGCTTGTAGACTGTCATCCTGAGAAGCTATTAGGAGAGTAGGGGGTGTTTAAGTTGCGAGTTCGGGCATGACAAGGATCTTCTGATGTCTTCAAAAGAGTATCAGCAGAACACACACACACACACACACATGCATACACACGCACACACACACTCACGCACACACACGCACACACACACTCACGCACACACACGCATACACACACACACCCATACACACACACTCCAGCGCTCAGCACAGCGCAGTACACACCACCATATGTACACAGTGATTAGAGTTAGTGCATTAGATGTATTTTAATCATGTACAATATAAATAAAACTGTTTACTGAGGAACAATAATAATAATAATACAATTAATAATAATAATAATAATAATGATAATAAAATTATTAATAATAATAATAAAATTAATAATAATAAAATTAATAATAATACTAATAATAATAATAATGCTAATAAAATTAATAACAATAATACTAACAATAATAATAACACACACACACACACACACTCACACACACACACACACTCACACGTACACACTCGCACACAGTCACACACACACACACACACTCACACACACACACTCACACACACACACTCACACACACACACTCACACACACACACACACACACACACACACACATTGACACACACATAATAATAATAATAAAATTAATAACAATAATACTAACAATAATAATAACAATAATAATAATAATAATAATGCTAATAAAATTAATAATAATAATAATAATAATAATAATAATAATAATAATAATAATAATAATAATAATAATAAGCAATAAAGGGTTTACTCATCGCAGCATTAGCTAGCTCTCACACTCAGTTGAACTCTCTTGATGAAATCACTAATCCTTCCTCTTAGCTACTTGGTCACATTCTTATCCAGCAGTGTCGGTTAGCATCATTATGAATGTTAGCAATCCTTTATGATTAGCTGTGTTTAGCATTCGCAACAAAGCTCACCTAGCTAGCATAACATACAGCACTGAGGTTACTGTCCAAAAAACCCCACCATGTCGCCACTAATCACCAAACTCAATACGTCCAGCAGACGTTTTTTCCTATCCTGACACGTCTGAGTGTTCGTCTGAGGCTTTCAGGACTCAGTTTTCACTCAGAAATAATCAACTTTTACCGTTCTGAGAGGAAACTAGTTGTGAGAAGTATGGTAGTGTGAAACGTTATACATAATAGATGTATAATATCTGCATGAAGCTACAGGCAGGGACAGAAAGAACTCAGCCCCAGCTCCTGTCTCGCTTCTTCATACCATTCTCTGTGTGTGTTTTATAATGTCCACTAGGGGTGCTGTTGCGCTCGATTCGACAGGGGACGCCACATCCTTCTGTCAGGTGTCGGAATCAGAAAATAATAATAAACACTATACTGTGGAACCGGATGCTTGAAGACCAGAAGACGCTTGTGGTTACAAGCAGGTAGGAGGAATCATTCTGGCCTGAGGAGCTCGGTCTTTGCATCGGAGGTGGGTAGCTAATTATCATATCAGTGAACTAATTTAAGAAGGAACAGGATTAACATTATAATTATAACAAATCTACGTCCGTCACATTAAATCTACGTCAACAAACTAGCTAGCTAGCACTAGATATCCAGGTCGCCTTTAATGGTCATGTACAGCTAGCTAAACGTTTCTTCTGAGTTCATGGCACCTGGCTGGGCCTCACCTCGGCTTTCAGTGTCACGGCGACGTCCTCGATGTTGAAGACGTTACGTCTTGAACGATCTCACAAACAGCAAGTCACCACAGGCTCGACCACTGACCTGCCTCCAACAGGACACCAAACCATGAGGATCTTCTAGAGTTCCACCAGGTAAAAGTGTTCGTTCATCATAAACGTCCTGCCTGTAATTCAGTGTGGGCGTGTCCTATTCACTACACAGAATTAGGACACAACCCTGTGGGCACCATGCCTCAGGAGCAGGATATAAGAAGCTATATGTGACCCCTGGTTACCTTCACATCACCATGGTTACGTACAAACCCAGGATACTACCCCGTTAATCGTATGTGGGAAATACTACAGCACCACTCGGTTACCATGACTACGTCCCGGCCTGCATACTTACTGTACTAATTAGGTAAGTGGAAATACTTTTAACACCTTTACATCACCATGGTGACATCATAAATCAGCATATTGACCCTATTCATATTGTGCAAATAGTACAGCATGTCCGGTTACCATGACGACGTCCCAACCTGCATACTTACTGTATAAGAAGAAGAAACTACGTTAACACCGTGATGTCACCATGGTTACATACTCATTCAGCATATCACCTTTATTAACAGTACGTAAAAATTAATACAGCGCTACTCGGTTACCATGACTACATCTGACCTACTAGGTAGGTATGTGGAGAGATTTTACCGCCTTCACATCACCATGGTTACGTACTAACCCAGCACACTACCCCATTAACAGTATGTGGGAAATAGTACAGCGCTATTCGGTTGCCATGACTACATCCTCACGCATGTACTTAGTTCTGGGTAGCATGTGTAGTAAGAGATGAGCGTCACCATGGTGACCGTACTGTTTAGTAGGCTAGTATGCGGTTTGGGACGTGGCCACGAGCACCTCACGGTTAGACGTGACATAACGTCAGTATTCCGCAACTTCTCTCCCGCGAGCCTGACTCGAGGTGTCTGCACGCGCAATAAACCGGTTGATCGCGAATCTCCGGTAAACCGTCGTAACATGCACAAACCTTGACTGGAGAGCTGCGCGTGGCGCTGGGCGAGTCCCGGACCGCGGTACCGGGGGGTGACGCGGTGCCTAACGGCCGCACAGGCGCGCGGTGCTTCAGGCCGTCCAGGAGGCGCACGAGCAGGATGTTGGCCGGTAAATCGTCGACGCCGCAGTCGACGAGCACGCGACACTCGGGGCAGCGCAGTTCGCGGCGCGAGCACACGATGCTCTCGAGGCAGCGGCGGCAGAACGTGTGTTGGCACGGCAGCACCTTGGCGCTCGCGTCCAGCCGCTCCAGGCACACCGAGCACTCCAATAAATCCAACAGCGACGACTCGTCCATCTTCGGTTCAGTCACGGCGCGTGCAGCATTAACACGTAATCCCGTTCACCGAACACGGCGCGAGAGCACACATACCGACGCTCCTCCGTGACGCGCGCGCTCTCCTCCTCTCGCGCAGCTGCTCGACAAGCGCGGTGGCTTTGCTCCTTTTTGTTTTTTTCATGTTTTTTTTTAACTCCACCGCTTCTCCGGACATAGCCACGCCCCCTAGCGGAGCTCTCTGCTCCGTGATTGGTCAGCGGTCGCTATGGTCACACACGAAGTGTCAAAGTGAGTTACAACTGGAAAGGAAGAAGAACATGAAGCGGGAGCTGCTTCAGTGGAACTGAGGAGAGTTTCAGGAGGAACAAAGTTCTGTTTCAGTCTTTATAAAACCTTCAGCACAACTTTATTTATATTATTATAATAATAACACGCTTCAGTGTTCTCTTCCACGCGCTCAAACCTACAGCTTCATTCATCCCTCCTAGAGAGTTCTAAACCCCTTTAATACCTGCACGTGCTCATCAGTACATCATAAAGTCCCCCCAGTGTTTCACACACACTCACACACCGCTACATTTACTCTTCTTCTTATTATTATTATTATTATTATTATGTATTTATTTATTTATTTTTATTACTATTATTTAAATTTTTTTATGATCGATCAAATTTTTTAAAAAATAAATACATAAATAAAGAAATAAATAAATAATAATATTGAAGATGATGATAAATAAATAAATAAATAAATAATTTATGGCTGCTGATCGACATCAAGCAGCCACTTGGACGCCCCGCCACACGATGGCGCGACTCGCTACGAAGAGATCTGAGGCACAATTGGATGGGGCTCACCCAGGATCGACAGACATGGGCAGATAGTTGTGGTCTGCGCTGAGCACTCTGGGCCGGCAAAGACAGACCGATTCTGGATTATTTATTATTAGTATTATTATTATTATTATTATTATTATTATTATTGATTTATTTATTTATTTATTTATTCTAAATTTTAGAATACAGTGGTACCTCTACCTACGAGCAGCTCCATCTAATGCTGGTTTTTGCGAGCTTCGGGGTACAGCTCTTTGCTGGGAAGCTTGCCAAATGTAATGATCCTCATATAATCGAAGAGGTAATCTGAATGCGTTATTCCTTATAACTGTATTAACATCTTATTCATTCACTTGCTTGGATTGAAATGTTTCCTTTCGCTTTGTAAACCCTTGCAGAAAGACTGTCATGGCATTTTCAGAATCAATGTGAGCATCTCGAAAAACCTCAACCTAAAGCTCAGACCAGGAGAGAGGAAACCTGGATTTTGGGTTCCCAGAGTGTGGTAACGACCTACAGAACAATTTTATATTTATTGCGAAATATTTGGTGTATTATAACAGTATTCAAATCCTTGAAGCCGTCGTGTTTTTAGGGGGTCGGGGAGGGTGACAGATAACAGAATGCATGTGGATGAATTGCCACTCGAGCAGGGTGTATACATTCACATTTACATTTATTCATTTAGCAGACGCTTTTATCCAAAGCGCACACTCACACACCAATGGTAGCAGAGCTGCATGCAAGGTGCTAGCTTGCCATCGGGGGCAACTTAGGGTTCAGTGTCTTGTCGTGAGTAGCTTTTCCATTGGCTCGGTTCAACCCATAAGGCAACACGGCTTGTTAAATGGCGCACTTAT
>JAFFST010047868.1:0-11795 GCA_022414735.1 Noturus placidus | reverse complement strand
AAAACATGCCTTTTTATATGTAGTACAGTGTTTTGGGGGAATTTTAAAGGGTTGGAACCAATTAAATTTTTTTCCTTTATTTTAAATGGGAATAATTCGATCGACTTACGAGATGATCGACGAACGAGCTAGGTTATGGAACGAATTAATCTCGTAGGTCGAGGTACCACTGTAAAGTCTTCAGGAAGGAACACAGATGGAACTATGGGAATTATGTTGTGATCCAAAATAAATCCAAATACTTCAGAATTGTAGCATCTTCAGGTTAGACACGCTTTCTGTCCAGAGTTTTCAGAAATGTTCTCAGCCGAGTTCTTGAGGAATTTCCCGGAGATGGTTTTTGAACAGTATTAAAGGAGTTCACACCGACGCTCCACACGTATCTCCTGCGTTTCACAGCATTTATAATGACATTACATTTATTCATTTAGCGGACGCTTTTATCCAAAGCGACTTCGAGATGAGAGAATACAAGCAGAGTGATATCAGGAGGAGAAGAATACGTGTGCTACTGTACAAGATCTGTAACAGAGCTCCAGAAGAAGCAGCGTGAGCAGAGAGGATTTGCTATGTGATTTGATTTGATCTGGTTTATTTGGTACGGCTTGGTGAGGTGCTCAGGGTAGAGGTGGGTTTAGCTGCTTTTGGGAAGATGGTGATTGATTATTTCCGTTTAAATAAATATGTTTTTGTAAATAAAATGTTAGTGTTCTAATGAAAGAGATTTCAGTCGAGAGTACACAAACCTTTGACCGGTAGTGTGAGTGTGTTTGTATGTATGTATGTGTGTATGTGTGTGTGTGTGTGTGTGTGTGTGTGTGTGTGTGTGTGACCCATATAGAGCTTCCTGAAAATGTTGCAGCACTAACCACAGCATATTTTGAGAACATTAATATGCTGACATCGAGGCAGTTTTTATTTTTTCGCACACACTCATGTATTCTTGCTCGGAGGCATCTGTTAGAACTGAACTCTTCACAGGGAGGAAACAACGCTCCTCACACCTGCCTGACAGGTGCTCAGTGTCCCACCATCAGACCATCACCATCACTTCACTGCCTGTGAGTTTACTGACAGGAGCTGGATTTGGGTCCATGCCAGTGTGTAAGACAGACAGACAGAGAGACAGACAGAGAGACAGACAGAGAGACAGACAGAGAGACAGACAGAGAGAGACAGACAGACAGACACAGAGAAAGAAAGAGAGACAGAAAGAGAGAGAGAGAGACAGAAAGAGAGACAGAAAGAGAGAGAGACAGACACAGAGACAGACAGACAGAGAGACCGACACAGAGACAGACAGAGAGATAGACAGAGAGACAGACAGAGAGACAGACAGAGAGACAGGCAGACACAGAGAAAGAAAGAGAGACAGAAAGAGAGAGAGAGAGACAGATAGAGAGACCGACACAGAGACGGACAGAGAGACAGACAGAGAGATAGACAGAGAGACAGACAGAGAGACAGGCAGACACAGAGAAAGAAAGAGAGACAGAAAGAGAGAGAGAGAGACAGATAGAGAGACCGACACAGAGACGGACAGAGAGACAGACAGAGAGATAGACAGAGAGACAGACAGAGAGACAGGCAGACACAGAGAAAGAAAGAGAGACAGAAAGAGAGAGAGAGAGACAGATAGAGAGACCGACACAGAGACGGACAGAGAGACAGACAGAGAGATAGACAGAGAGACAGACAGAGAGACAGGCAGACACAGAGAAAGAAAGAGAGACAGAAAGAGAGAGAGAGAGACAGATAGAGAGACCGACACAGAGACGGACAGAGAGACAGACAGAGAGACAGACAGAAAGAGAGACAGAAAGAGAGAGAGACAGACAGAAACAGAGACAGAAAGAGAGAGAGACAGACACAGAGACCGACACAGAGACAGACAGACAGAGAGACAGACAAAAAGGGAAGTGGACCAGCAGCACACGGTGTCACAATGCCGTGATTAGACAGTGGACGGGAGATCAGACCGTGTGGTGAAGTGTGACATGTTTGTGCAGTGTGCAAAGAGTTTTAAAGGGGACATATTAGGAAAAACACGTTTAAATGGTGTGTGAAGATAAGTGTGTGTCGTCAGTGTGTGTGTGTGTGTGTGTGTGTGTGTGTGTGTGTGTGTGTGTGTGTACAACCCCCCTACAACAGTACAAATCCACACATTCCTTTTTTATATTAAAAATAAATCATAAACAGTGTCTCAAAATCGTGATGTCGTTTATATTTTTGCCCTAATGTGATGTCACATTGGAACAAGCCCCGCCCAGGGACTCTGCCCTTTTAGCAAAGCTCCTCCCCTGAGCGAGCTGCACACACTTGAGCATGTTCTCCGTGCTGGAGCAGCTGTAGTGATGAGAAGAATGAAGAACATCTGAGTTTCGTGAGCGTTGTAAGTGTTCCGTTGTTGTCTCCGGCGTCAGAACCTCTGAACATTAAATCATTTGACACCAGACTGCTCTGTGAACGCGGCTCAATACAAAGCAGGATTTCTCAAGAATGGATCAGTACCAACTGCTGGTGATCCAGCTTCATACCCAGACAGAAGTCTCGCACTGGATGTTTTGTGAAAGTTTGAAGGTGTTTGTTAGCAGATTCCACGGTTAATGCGTCTAAACTTACCGCTGTCTCTGATTGTATTCACGGAGACCAGAGCTACGTCCTCATTTTCATTTTTAACAGGAAAACACTTCCTGTCTGTATAATTCATAACCGCACCTGGATCATGCACAGATACTCTTTAAGGTAGTTGCTATGGGCTGGAGTGGTGAAGTCTGGATTGTCTGTGAGAATAAGCTGGTTTGGGAGATGATGGACCTGTAGCAGTTTGTTGGCCTGGATGATCGGGTCAGAACCACTTCCCCAGCACTCCTCTTTGCCCTGATGGGTACAAGTGCTTGGTTTTGGAGAGTTCACAGCTGAAAACCTTCTCAGCACAGATACAGTGTCTCTGGTGCGGACCAGAGTTGTGGCCAAACCCAGAAGGTTTCTGTGATGTAAAAAAAAAAGACAAAGACATTAATAAAGGGTCATGTGACTGTGCTCAGAATAAACCAATCACTTTTAAAATCTTGTTCAAAAGCAGTGTTTAATTGGTAAATCCGCAGGTCCCGGACCAATCAGAGGGAAGAGATGTGGCGGGTCAGGAGGTCCAGGAACCTACAGACACATGAACGTGCTTGTAGGTCTATTTGCATTAACTGCACACCGTGATCAATAAAAACACGTCTTATCTTTCACAGAATATTCCACAGAGCGGTCATGTCGGCGTCCTTCTCCTCCTCGTATCCATGAGTACGCAAACGCCTCGGGACTGACCTCTGACCCCATGAGAATTAAGATCAGAGTTAAGAATTTGTTCCCACAACTTATTAACATTTTCATTTATATTTATATTATTGTTAATCCAAAGTATGTTTTATTCTTAACATGGATATGATATATTGTGTATTTATGCTCATGTCACGTGTGGCGCTCGGTAAACATCTGCCTCAGTTCTTCTGTGTATTGAGTCCCGGGATTCTTTGACTGTACGAGGGATGTTAACTCTATTTTATTCCCAGCACTCAATCTCACTTTCAGAGCCACGAGCAGACTGACGACGTTTAGCCTCGTGAGCGCTTCTAAAAACCTTCCACAATCATGCTAGCGTTAGCACGGCCACTCGTGGGAACGGTCACCACTCCACTTCCTCATCGTTGTTTGTGTTCGTAAAAATGCTGTCAATGATAACTTTCTTTTGACCGTGACGCACTGAGCAGTGCACGCTACGTGACTGTAGACTTCGCTTCGTGACAACGAATTCAGGTGACCTTTGAACTTGAACTGATTATGTTATGTGAAAGAGGCTATTGACTGGATATTAGCGATATTTGAGCAGTGCTAGTTTTTTTTTTTTTGTTCCATTTTACCTTTGGTGAATTAAAAACTAAAACTATTTGTTTTGATGATGTTGCTGCATGAGACTCCAGAGGCGGCATACATCATCATACAGCTGTCCTCCAAGAAGTGAAACTTACCAGGGAGGCTGACAAGAGACCTGTGATTACAGGATCTGTAGGAACATCTGATTACGCTCTGCATGTGACAACAATCTCTCATATTCTTCACACGTCTGGGCGATGGGGTATCTGTTCTCATAAAAAAGCATCCAAGCTCAACTAAATCACCCCAAAACATGTCAAAATGTGTTCTGGTCTGAGGAAATCAAGGTAGAACTTTTTCAACATAATTCTAAAAAGATATCACCCAGTGCACACCATCCCCACTGAGAAGCATGGTGGTGGCAGCAGCATGCTATTGGTCTGCTGCTCTTCAACTGGGACTAGGGCTCTAGTCAGGATAGAGGGAATCATGGGTCTCTCCAAATACCAACCTCTTTCAGCACAAAACCTGCAGACCTCAAACCTGTTAGACATCTGAAGATGAAGAAAAATTCCAGAAGAATTCACCTTCCAACGATAATGATGCACAAATCCAAGAGAAGAAAGGAAAGCTTCAGAAGAAGAAGATCAACGTTTTTGAATATTGGGATTAGGGATAACAGGTTGAGTTTAACCCTCTACTACACCGCATTGCCTTCAGGTGACGAACGGTTTCTTAAGCCTCATGTCCAATACATGTTTTTAAAAATTATTGTAACCAGAATGATCAAAAAAAGTATCAAAGAACAGTCCAATAAGGTGTGGGAGTCACTATCACGCATCGTTTGAAGGCGGGACTTCCTTTTCTGATTC
Source organism: Noturus placidus (assembly GCA_022414735.1). Lineage (NCBI taxonomy): Eukaryota > Metazoa > Chordata > Actinopteri > Siluriformes > Ictaluridae > Noturus > Noturus placidus. The sequence continues at coordinate 7,059 of JAFFST010047868.1, read as the reverse complement.
ATGGTCACAGGAGCACATGTTGGGAGTAGTAAAATGTCATTGACTGTAAATAAACAATATGTGTGTATATGAAGGTGTAGAGAAGCCTTTTGACAAGTTTTATGAAGTTTTTGTTTATTTTCATGTCTCAAATTGAGGTTTTTCTTTTTGTTGCCTCAGGGCGACGCAATTAGGGATTTAATGCATTAATCCCAACACTGGGATTAGGGATGACAGTTTGATTTTAAGGGGATAATCATTGGAATTAAGGATGACAGGTTTATTTTAAAGGGATAAACAGTGGGATTAGGGATGACAGGTTGATTTTAAGGGGATAAACAGTGGGAGTAGGGATGACAGGTTTATTTTAAGGGGATAAACACTGGGATTAGGGATGACAGTTTGATTTTAAGGGGATAATCACCGGAATTAAGGATGACAGGTTTATTTTAAGAGGATAAACACTGGGATTAGGGATGACAGGTTTATTTTAAAGGAATAAACAGTGGAATTAGGGATGACAGGTTGATTTTAAGAGGATAAACACTGGGATTAGGGATGACAGGTTTATTTTAAGAGGATAAACACTGGGATTAGGGATGACAGTTTGATTTTAAGGGGATAATCACCGGAATTAAGGATGACAGGTTTATTTTAAAGGGATAAACAGTGGGATTAAGGATGACAGGTTTATTTTAAGAGGATAAACAGTGGGATTAGGGATGACAGGTTGATTTTAAGGGGATAAACACTGGGATTAGGGATGACAGGTTTATTTTAAGAGGATAAACAGTGGGATTAGGGATGACAGGTTGATTTTAAGAGGATAAACAGTGGGATTAAGGATGACAGGTTTATTTTAAGAGGATAAACACTGGGATTAGGGATGACAGTTAGATTTTAAGGGGATAAACACCGGAATTAGGGATGACAGTTTGATTTTAAGAGGATAAACAGTGGGATTAGGGATGACAAGTTGATTTTAAGGGGATAAACACTGGGATTAGGGATGACAGTTTTATTTTAAGGGGATAAACAGTGGGATTAAGGATGACAGGTTTATTTTAAGACGATAAACACTGGGATTAGGGATGACAGTTTGATTTTAAGGGGATAAACACCGGAATTAGGGATGACAGTTTGATTTTAAGGGGATAAACAGTGGGATTAGGGATGACAGGTTGATTTTAAGACGATAAACAGTGGGATTAAGGATGACAGGTTTATTTTAAGAGGATAAACACTGGGATTAGGGATGACAGGTTGATTTTAAGGGGATAAACAGTGGGATTAGGGATGACAGGTTTATTTTAAAACGATAAACAGTGGGATTAAGGATGACAGGTTGATTTTAAGGGGATAAACACTGGGATTAGGGATGACAGTTTGATTTTAAGAAGATAAACACCGGAATTAGGGATGACAGGTTGATTTTAAGGGGATAAACAGTGGGATTAGGGATGGCAGTTTGATTTTAAGGAGATAAACAGTGGGATTAGGGATGACAGGTTGATTTTAAGGGGATAAACACTGGGATTAGGGATGACAGTTTGATTTTAAGAGGACAAAGAGTGGGATTATGATGACAGGTTGATTTTAAGGGGATAAACAGTGGGATTAGGGATGGCAGTTTGATTTTAAGGGGATAAACAGTGGGATTAGGGATGACAGGTTGATTTTAAGGGGATAAACACTGGGATTAGGGATGACAGGTTGATTTTAAGAGGACAAAGAGTGGGATTAGGGATGACAGGTTGATTTTAAGAGGACAAAGAGTGGGTTTAGGATGACAGGTTGATTTTAAGGGGTTAAACGCTGGGATTAGGGATGACAGGTTGATACATATATTTATTTCAATTCTATTCCTATTTAATGCGATTCTTTCTTCTGTTTGTTGTGTAATTAAACAAGGGAATTTCCCCAGTGTGGGATCAATAAAGTGTTATCTTATCTAAGGTCTCCAGGCTCATCCAGGACTTTATTGATTGATTTCTCTTCTGCTTTAATACCTTCAGGATAATCTGTTAATAGAGAAATGAATATCTCATTTTCAGGGTGATTTAAATTTTGCTGGGTGGATTTGAGATCAGTGTGTTTAAATGAATGATGTATAGAATATTCTAAACAGTTATGTTCCTCATGGATGTTGTTTGTTATAAATATTTACACAAACGTCTGTGGTAGTTTCTACAGGGACAGTATTATTAAATACACAGAGGACTCTGTGATGGTGAGTGTTCTACAGGAACAGGATGGACGGCGTGGTCCTGTAGCGGAGCACCATGATGGGGTGCAGTAAACTCCACCTGCAGTTCCATGTGGAAATGTAAACACATGTCATTGCGTGTGTGAGGTGGACATGAAGTCTAGGGTTGATGAAGAGAGCTGCTTTCGACACTGTGAACCATCAGATCCTCCTGTCAACTCTCTCCAGCCTGGGAATCTCTGGAACGGTTCTGCGCTGGGTGGAATCCTATCTCTCTGACAGATCTTTCAAGGTATCATGGATGGGAAATATTTCTGAAATCCAGCAACTCGCCACTGGCGTTCCACAGTGGTCAGTTCTGGGTCCACTTCTCTTTTCTATCTACACGACATCTCTAGGTCAGGTGATTGAGTCTCATGGCTTCTCATATCATTGCTATGCTGATGACACCCAGCTCTATTTGTCCTTCCAGCCTGATGAGCCATCTGTCTCTGCACGCATCCCGGGTTGCCTGTCGGACATCTCAGCCTGGATGAGGGAACACCACCTTAAGCTCAACCTGGCAAAATCTGAGCTTCTCGTCATTCCAGCCTGTCCCGCAATCAACCACAACCTCACTGTACAGCTCGGCTCAACCACACTCAAACCAACCAGGACGGCCAGGAACCTTGGGGTGACTCTTGATGAGAGCTTGACCTTTACAGACCACATCTCAACAACTGCTCGTTCCTGTAGATTCAACATCAAGAAAATCTGACCCTACCTCACTGAACAGGCCACACAGATACGATGGGGCGGCTGTGGCTCAGTCGGTAGAGCGGGTTGTCCACTAATCCACTAATCGTAGGGTTGGTGGTTGGAATCCCGGCCCGAGTGATCCCATGCCGAAGTGTCCTTGGGCAAGACACTGAACCCTAAATTGCCCCCAATGGCAAGCTAGCACCTTGCATGTTGCATTGATAGTTTACCAAGTTGCTTTGATAAAGGATCAGGGAGTGAAATTAATTCTGCTGGTTGAACGATCGTGCCTGTTATTGAAAATTTGCACCTGATGGAACTCATTACTATGATCATGTTATAAAGAACACGTAATTTAGGCACCGAGTAATAAACATACAATTGAAAGAGGATGTAATTACTCCCCCCCCCCATGACTGTATGTCCACATCAGACCGTTTAGCTTCCTCTGTGTATAACCACCAGACATCCCAGATCTTCACACATCCTGTATCATTTCAATGTCAGAACATTTCCTGTCAGACCAGTCTCTCCTGCCCTCTTTCTCTCCATCACCAAGGAAATCCCTGGAGATCAGGCGTTTCGTGTTCATTTGGACAGAAGACAGAAGACACAGAGACAGCAGGGTGGTGTGTAATGTTCTTGACGGTAAAGCAGATTTCCATGAGCAGCATCCAGTCTTAAATCACCAGCTGAATGGACTTATTTCCTCTTTTATTTACAGCTGAATCTTTTCCTCTAAGTTCTCTAAGTTCTGCCTTTCCACTCAGTTCAGTAAACAAAACTAAACTGCACTAACCAGGAAACACTCTTACTTCAAACAGACTCTCCTCATAATCAGCACCTTGCATGGCAGCTCTGCTACCATTGGTGTATGAGTGTGCACTTGTAAGTCGCTTTGGATAAAAACGTCTGCTAAATGAATAAATGTAAATGTAAATGTAGTCCAGGCTCGTGTTGTCTCAAAACTGGACTACTGCAACTCTCTACTTTCGGGCCTCACAGCCAGCTCCATCAGACCCCTGCAGATGATTCAGAATGCTCCAGCACGCCTGGTCTGGAAGAGAACCCATGTCACACCCCTCTTCATCTCCCTCCACTGGCTTCCTGTAGCCACCCGCATCAAATTCAAGGCCTCACGTACAAGACCTTGTCTGGAACAGCGCCTCCTACCTCAACTCTCTCCTGAAGGCTTACGTTCCCTCACGCAATCTGCGATCGATTAGCGACCGACGTTTAGTAGTTCCTACTCAGCGCGGCAAAAGATCCCTTTCCAGAACCTTCACACTAACTGTTCCTCAGTGGTGGAATGAACTTCCAACCTCAATCAGGACTGCAGACTCACTCACCATCTTCAAGAAACAGCTAAAGACCCACCTCTTCCCTCAACACCTAACCATCTCATAAAAAAATAAATAAATAAATAAATAAAAAATAAATAATGCACTTCCACCTTGACTCTGCGCACGTTGCTTCTTCTAGAACTCAATGAATAGATGTTGTATAGTAGCACTACTTGTATTGTTCTCTGCTTGATATCACTTTGCTTGTATCTCATTTGTAAGTCGCTTTGGATAAAAGCGTCTGCTAAGTGAATAAATGTAAATGTAAATGTAAGAGAGGGTTAGGGTGTGGATATTGAGATGATTATATATATTTTGGGGAACATGATGGATAGTAAATGAAGTTGTGAAGTCAATGTTTCAATAAAAGATTAAATTATTTTTTGTTTTTTGTTTTTTTAAAGGAAGATGAAAACATTTGATGTTTGCTGCAAGATCATGACTTTATTTTCTTTTCTTAACAATGTCAATTAACTGTCGATATTTACACACCCACGAAGTAGGCTGAGCTGAAGTCAGTTCCGGTTTTTGAACATTAACGTTACCTTCACGTGCACATCCTCCCACCGTGTTTGTTGGACCCCCCAATGTCCATACCATTCAATACAAAATGAATTTACTATGTCACCCCCTACTCTCGCTACTATGCCACTATTGTGTGACTGTTAAAAGGCACGAGTCGTGAAAAGTCTGTATATCTGCGCAATGCTCGATTATCACACTCGCTTCCCAAAGGCGAAGCGACGAACTACAGTCCAGCTGCGCACAACATAACTCAATACTTGAGAGTTTTGGACTGATAACTTGACAAAACAAAGCCGTTTTTACAAACCCTCGTTACTATGCCACTCTTGCTAGGTCCCGACAGGTGGCATAGTAACGAGATTTCACTGTATATATTGTCTGTATGTCTGTTACCTTTTGCTGAAAACTAGTTTCCCCTAAGGGGGACAATAAAAAGTAAAGAAACAAACAATCAGGTTGACTCGAAAGTGGAAAACAGTGGGATGTGAGATAACAGGTTGATTCAGTTGGTCAAGAAGTAGACACCAGTGGGAGAATATGAGATAACAGGTTTGTTCCCGGAGACCCAGCAGTGGAATTAAAGATAACAGACTGGTGTGAAGGGTCCTAGTAGTGGAACAGCTTGGTTTCAGGGTTAGGGTTATGGGTAAGAGTTTCTCCTGTTGACCTCGATAGCAAACAGAGAACTGACGGCAGTTTCTCTTTATTAATTCCCTCCATATTTACCGCCTTGAGGATTATCTGAAAATTAACTCTCTGGCTCCACCTAGTGGTGAGAAGAACACATTGTTCAACAGTAATGTAAAAATAATATTGAGTTCCTGTTTAACTCGCTGTTGAAAGTCAGGATTAAAACATGACAGCGCTTTATCTGAGCTGTAATAAAGATGTCATGAAGAATAGGAGTTACTGTAAACATCCTGGAGTTGATGATTAACATATACGTGTTTTATTACTATAGAAAACAGGATATGATTGTATAACGATACTGAATGTGATGAGTATTAACAGCCTTTAATCACAGTTAATAATAACATAATACATCCAAAATAATCCTGGACTACACTTTACTGTCCTCAATTATTCTCCTGAGTGGAAAAACACACAGACAGACAGACAGACAGACAGACAGACAGACAGACAGACAGACAGCTCTAACTGTAACATGTACTCCAATCGAGTCAGGAATGAAAGTCCACACTACACCTCACTTGTAAGAACCTTTCCAAATTTTTCTGTGATTTTTCACTGTCTAATCTCACAGTGTAAAGTATCACAGTATCATGTAATGATCGATCATCTGGACTGTAAAATGGAATCAGCACGAGTTTTGTGTCAGTTCTGCATGAAGTCAGTATCAGGAAAATACTCCAGTAATTCTATTCCACTGTTTACTTACTTTACTCTCTTCATGTAGCGTGCATTTAAATATATCAGCTTGTGTGTGTGTGTGTGTGTATGTCTGTGTATGTGTGTGTGAATGTGTGTGTATGTGTGTGTGTGTGTGTGTATGTCTATGTATGTGTGTGTATGTGTGTATGTCTGTGTGTGTGTGTATGTGTGTGTGTGAGTGTGTGTGTATGTGTGTGTATGTGTGTGTGTGTGTGTCTGTGTGTGTGTATGTATGTGTGTGTGTGTATGTGTGTGTATGTGTGTGTGTGAGTGTGTGTGTATGTGTGTGTATGTGTGTGTGTGTATGTCTGTGTGTGTGTGTATGTGTGTGTGTATGTGTGTGTGTGAGTGTGTGTGTATGTGTGTGTATGTCTGTGTATGTGTGTCTGCGTGTGTGTGTGTGTGTGTGTGTGTGTTCTTATCCTGATTATTACAGGAAGGTTATCTGCCTGTGCATGCACGCCTGTTCCACATCATCCTTTAAATGATAGCTTTCAGCACTAAATGCCATCACAATCAGTGAGGTAAACACATATAAGGTACATTAGAAACTTTCAGTCCCAGGCTTCCTGCTCCTACTCAAACCACCCACGAAGAACAGCATGTAGGTGTGTGCTGCAGTTTATATTCAGTGCGTTTGTGTTTTAGTGTTTTCTGACGATTCCGTAATTACAATGGAATTTGTTTCTCATGGATGTGAATGGCGCATTTATATACATTATATAAATTATATAATACACGGCGGACGAGAGATGGGGACACATCCGTGAGGCCATCTACAACTCTGCCATGGACACCTTTGGTAAGCGGGAGAAGAAGAACCCAGACTGGTTTGAGGCAGGAATTAACAAACTAGAGCCAGTAATTACAGCTAAA
>JAFFST010047866.1:21809-32004 GCA_022414735.1 Noturus placidus | reverse complement strand
GTCCCACCTGTTGTTGATTCTTCACAAAAAATTACAGCTTTATATCTTTATGTTTCAGGCCTGAAACGTGGCAAAAGTTCGAACAGTTCAAGAGGGCCGAATACTTTCGCAAGGCACTGTAAATCCAAATTGTGATCTGGTTTGTCTCCACCTGTTCTGTCGTGTCTCAGGTGAGGTTGCACATTTTCAGTTTCGTGGTGTCACTGCTGATCTGTGTGTGTGTGTGTGTGTGTGTGTGTGTGTGAGCGAGAGTCTGTTCCACACATGGATACTAAATTTAGAAATTCAGCCATAGCAGTCATTCTTCATAACTAGAAATGGATGGCTGTAGTAGTGCATTTTAGTACAGAATCAAAACAGTTTTCTCTCTTTTTGGAATACTACTACTACTACTACTACTTCTACTACTACTACTACTACTACTACTACTACTACTAATAATAATAATAATAATAATAATAATAATAATAATAATAACAATAATAATAATGTGGAGATTCATCTCACAAAATTTCATACAAATAAAACTGTAAGAGGGGACCTGGTGGATTATTGGTTAGCACTAGGTTGGGGGTTTGATTCCTGAACCTGCCCTGTGTACGCGGAGTATGCATGTTCTCCCTGTGTTTCGGGGGTTTCCTCCGGGTACTCTGGTTTCCTCCCCTCGTTCAAAGACATGTGTTGTAGGCTGACTGGCATCTCTAAATTGTCTGTAGTGTGTGAATGTGTGTGTGATTGTGCCCTGCAATGGTGTAGGATAAGCAGTACAGTGTAGGATAAGTTGTACAGAAAATGGATTAATGGGAAAGCTAGGCTGGCAGACCATATCTCAAGCAATGATATGAACTAGAGCTTACAGTTTTTCCACTTTTGACCCAAAATTGAAATCATGGATAAACAATTGATTGCAGTGGTTGCATTTGGCATTTTATGGCCTAGATTTCAAATGTTGTGATACCCTTAAATGTGGCTACTTACATTTTGCCCATTTGTCCCACAAGACACATGCCACAGTATTAACTCCCCATATGATGGAGCAAAACATGAAGATTAAGCTTTAAGATTGTAGATTGGGATAGAGCTGAAAGGTGGAGGGGTCAAATATTGAACTGGAGAAAGGCCTGAGGAGTGAATTCTTGTTTTATTATTGAGGAAGTGAAGGAGTACAAAGTGTAAACTCCTATGCTGAAAGGAGAATGTAGCTCTTAGGTGACCATTGTAGGCTCAGTAGAAGACACTATATTACAAGAAGAGTTGGGTTTCATCCTGGACATTTAAGTAAATTATTGTGCATATATAACTTTACATTAATAAATCCAATTATAATGTACAGTTAGGTCCATAAGCATTTGGACAGTGACAAAATTTATGCTTTTTTTTCTCTGTACATCAAAACAATGGATTTAAAATGAAGGTTAGTGTAATATTTTTGTTAAACCCATTGAATTAAAGCTAAAAGTCTACACTTCAATCACATCTTGATTGCTTCACTTCAATTTAATTGTGGTGTATAGAGGCAAAATTACAATAACAAAAAAAAGTGTGTCATTGCCCAAATAATTATGGACCTGACTGTATTTTTGTGATGGCTTTTTATTTTGGGCATTCTTATAGCATAACGACTTATTTGGCAAATTACTACCAGATATGAGTAATAACGTCTTTTGACTAAGCATGAGGGCTTTTCAGCAGTCATTCAGCAGTCACTTCTCCTTTCAGAGTATCATTGCTGTACTGTCCTTTAAACATGACAGATTCGTTTTTTTTCCTCTTTGCAACGAGTGCTGATTGCAACAGGCCGACAAGTGCTGCTGTTTACTATATGGATTGGATTTTGTCTGTCATCTTTGTTAGTCATATAAAATATGGTGATTTAGATGTGATTACACTATAGCCAGTCAAAGGGATCTATTTAGAAGTGTGAAAACAGGGATTTTTATTGTTTCTGTTGACTGTTCTGGTAAAAGAACAGTTTTGGTGTGAGAGTTGAGTAGTCAATTAATCTTTAAAGTGTTTATCTTTTTTCCCCTCATATTTCCCCATTGTGTTTATTTTAAGTTTCTCAAATGCAATAATTTCCATGTATGAATTATTAAATAGCAGCCAGAAGACCTCATGAATGCATATTTATTACTCTGCATATATTCATTAAAATTAAATTAATTTCACTGACTTTTAGATAGTTTTTGTATTATTTTCTTGCTGAGATTTTATCTGTAAACATTAAGGTACATTTTCTGCTACAAGAATTGTGCCTAGGGCTATTTGGATATTGCAAGATATGAGTACTATTAGTTGCTGAATAGTATCTTGCGTCCTCTGTATTTACAGTGCTCCATCAGATTGACCGGCTGTCTGTCACAGGTGTCATCCTTATAATAACTTAGCTCTTAACTAGCCAGTCTCTGTATAAGAGACTATTCATCATGTGAAGAATGCATGCATCATGCAACACAAGCATGCATCAAAATTCACAATTCTCAAAAGTAACAAAGCTCTCCTGGTGTAATATTTAACTATAGGACAATTATGACACGCTCCTGAACACAGAAAGTTTCACAAGCAGCCAAGTGAAGTTATGCACATGAACACAATTGCCCCATCTGGCAATAGTTATGTTGCTAAACCTTCTGTCTCAGATAGGGTTTTTGTCATTTGATATCAGGAAACTTTTCAGATAGTAAATTTTACTAAAACCAACAAGATTGTAGGTCCTGTAGTTACACAATTTGAAAATGAGCAATGGACATAAAGTATACTTGTTACGATACATTGGCGGAGGCAAGCGCGGACGCGTAATCCAGGCGGTGCGGTGAAGATGAAAGATGAAAACAGGGGCGTGAAAGACGTGGGCGAAATCGTGGTCGATATACAGCCAAAGTCCTTTATCAATATAGCAATCCGATAACTAAGCCTTGGCAAAAGTCAGAGACGACGCTACTGTGCGATTACTTCGCGCCATGTTGTTGTTAACGAGGTCTTATATAACCTTGGGTGGCGCACAGGTGTTTTCACTCAGTACTCCGGTGAACTTGAGCACGAGGGTGGCTGGGATCTGTAGTACGCGCCGGCACGGTGGCCGCGAGTTTTCCGTGATGTTACAGAGCCACCCCAAACGGCTCACTCTGGGAGCCGAAGTCCTCCGAGGCCGACCCCTCCCCCGTGGACCCGGTTTGTCTGGATGGGCCGCATGGAAGTCCTCTCGCAGGGCTTCATCCAGAATGTCACGGGCAGGAACCCAGCACTGCTCCTCAGGCCCATATCCCTCCCAGTTCACCAGATACTGTAGCCCTCCCCTCCTCCATCTGGAGTCAAGGATGCTGGCCTTCTATCTCCATCGGTTCTGGCGGGGAGTCCATCGGCACAGCTGTGGCCAGAGGCCCCAGGATTACAGGTTTGAGGAGGGAGACGTGGAACGACGGGGCAATATGCCAGTGTCTTGGGAGGTCCAGACGATAAGTGACCTCATTAATCCCTCTCAAGATTCGGAAGGGCCCAATATACTTGGCTCTTAGTTTCATGCCCGTGGATGGTGACTTCAGATCTCTCGTGGAGAGCCATACCCTGTCCCCGGGTCGATAGTCGAGGTGAGCTCTCTGGCATTGGTCGGCGTTCAATTTGGCGGTGTGAGACGCCTGTTGTAGCCGCTGATGGGCACGTTCCAAGACTTGTTCGCTCCTGCAAAACCACTCATCTACCACCGGCAATTATGTGTGGGACACGTATCAGGAGAACAATAGTGGCTGGTAACCCAAGACACACTGGAACGGGGTGAGCTGGGTGGCAGAGTGCCGTAGAGAGAGTTCTGGGCGTATTCCACCCATGGCAGGAATTGGCTCCAGTCTTCTTTCTGGGTTGGCGGAGCAGTGGGTTCAGAGGAGTCGTATGACCTCCTGGTTGGCCTGTTCTGCCTGTTCATTGACCTGGGGGTGGTATCCGGAAGTGAGATTGGCGGTGACTCCCATTTTACTCATGAAATTGTTCCATACCTGGGAAGTGAACTGAGGACCCCCATCAGTCACAATCTCCTTGGGAATGCCGAAGTAGCAAAAGACATGTTGAAACAAGAGTTCTGCTGTAGTGAAGGTGGACGGAATGGCTGGTAGGGGAATCAGGCGCAAGGACTTCAAAAATCGGTCTACCACCACTAGGATCACTGTATTTCCTTGTAACTTCACCAAGTCGGTTATGAAATCTATGGCCAGATGAGACCATGGACGTTCCGGTATGGTTAGGGGCATTAACTTCCCAACTGGCATCACCCGTGGTCTCGTGAACTGAGTGCAGGATGAGCATGTTAACCTTGGGCGGCACACAAGTGTTTTCACTCAGTACTCTGGCGAACTTGAGCGCAGGGGTGGCAGGAATCTGTAGTTCGCGCCAACACGATGGCCACGAGTTTGCCATGACGTTACAATACTTCTATTTTCTAATATGGAAAATGGGAAAAGTTTAAGTTATAATATTGTTTATTTTATATTTTACTTTTATTAACCAAGATAATGGGCTATTAAACTGAAAACTAAACTAAACTTTAAAACACAAACATTGTGTTTAATTTGGGAAGCTATTATCTGTTGTTTACACAAACAGCTGACAATTAAGCAGTGCCTAAGATATGTAATGACAATAATACAGTTCTGAATGAGCTTCAACTGGGTTGTCTAATGTGCCATGTGTACTGTGGAACTGTGATGAGGGAGTTGAGAATGTACAAAGAGTGACACAAGTCACACAACTATAATTAGAATTATATTCTGTCAGGTGTCTGGAGCCACCTGAGCGCAAAACTTATGAGAGGTAGATAATATGTAAACAAAAGTAAAATTCAAGTGGTGTAAAGAGGAATTGTTAACAATCTTTGCTTAACATGTCAAAACTTCCTGCGTCATTTCTGCTTGCAAGTCATGAGTTTTCTAATTCATGGACTTTGAGATAATAATAAGCTATTTACAAGTGTTTTTTTTTTCTTTTACACAGTTAACATAGTAGCAGCACTCTCTGCAGATTTATTTATTCACCAAGGGACCTGTATTAACCAAGGGACCTGAAGCTGTATGGTGACAACACTACCTGCTGCACCTGCATGTCTTATTTATTTGTTTGTTTGCTTGCATTGCTTTGATACAAAATTTATTCTGCAACCACTTATTCACTTTTAATTTGAGCTCTAACACTACCACCACTGCAAACTGTGTATTTCTGCAGTTATTTATTTAAAATCTTGATTTAAATTAAAGTTCATCAACACCTACTCAACAGTTTTGATATCAAATGGATAGCAAATAGCTATAACAAAGTTATAGAGATACAGGAAAAGAGGTAACAGTGGATCTTCTGCGTCAAGCAGCAATATCATCCAAAATACCAAATTCATGATACAATACAGCACACCACATTTCAGTTTTAGTTGACCTCTAAAGGAAGCTTAATCCCGAGGAAAAAGAAACAAATAAGCAACTGACCCAACATACACACATTTGTGATTGCATGGGGAAAACATGGCATTTCATCATGCTCATGCAGTCACACATTTATTTGCAGCCTATCCAAAGATGTCACATTTCCTCTCAGTTTATTCTCTATTCCCTACCTGTATAGAACAGATAAGCATTTTAACCACATTATCAGATGCTTGACATACCTCTGAAATTGTTTTTCATGATTATGGCAATAGAAGCATGACATTATAACATGTGGTCACATAAAGTATGCCAAGCAAACTACCATTTCCAAAACTATTTCATTTTGAATTGTTTGTTCTTGTGCCATATAGCATGGCTTCATTCCATATGGTCACATACTGTATGTGTCATCTGTTTGTATTTAACACTTTTTCTCAGTATAAAAAAATCACTGTTACATGCTGTATTTTACATGATTTGCAATCTAGTCTTTGATAGAATGAGTTTTTATCTGAGGGCTGCAAGGTGGCACAAAGGTATCATTGCCACCTCATTGCTGAGTTGATCCTCAACTCAATATATTGTCTGTGTGGAGTCTCTGTGCATGGTCTGTCCATTTCTATGTGGGTTTCCTCCAGGTTTTCCACATTGCAAAAATGTAAATTTACCATACACATGAATCAGTGTTTGAATGTCTGTGTGCATGGTGCCTGTCTGATATACTGCCCAAGTCTCATGTTAAAATTCCACCTGTGTGTTATTTACAATGCACTACGTTGGATCTGTTTCCATGGTGTTCTTTGCTGTGACATCTGCCAGGCAGACAGGTCCATCTGGAGTTTCTGTTAGCATGACCAGGGTTTCACAGTAGGGTTTCATGACCTCATGTTGTCTGCCCAGGACATAGCTGACTTTTCATCCTGTGGCACCAGTGGCATTTCTCTACACATGGTAACATTGGAGGGTGGGATTATACAGATATTGCGAATGGGTCAAGAGTGTTTTCTGATTAAAATGATCTGCTTCTGTTTAAAATTATAGTAACATCAAGAAACGTGACATGTTGCATGAGTCGTTTGATTAATATAATAAAACTAGGGAGTTCCGGTTGAGCATGTGAGTGAGTGGACGCGCGTTTGAGAGCTCCCGGGCATATCATCTTTTAGTTCTGCTTTTGGGGCAACCTGAGTCTCTTTTTTGTCTTTTCAAAGGTGTTTGGTGCCTTTGTGTTCCATTACCTGGTTTACAATTATTACCAGAAAGGAATTATGGCGTCTGAAAGACAAAGAAAAAATAAAACTTCACCGAACACGGAAAGTCATGGCGACAAGCTACCTCTGGACTTGGAAACACTCCATTCAACTCTTATCACGGAGCTAACATCTACCATCACGGTACAGGTGACAGCAGCTATTAACTCGGTTCTGGCCCCAGTTATTGTGTCTTTTGAGAGTTTTAAGTCGGGTATTGAGTCACAAGGATGGCGTATTGGCAAGCTGGAGCAGCATCTGAATGATTACAGTGATCACATTGTCGCACTGAAAGAGATGGTACTAAAGCTAGTTTCGGCTAACAAACACCTCACCGATAAAGTGGAGGATTTGGAGTCCCATTCACGGTGCTGCAATCTCCGAGTTATTGGTATTCCAGAGCGAGAATTAGGGAGCAATCCGGTCATGTTTATGTCTAAATTTATAGGATGTCCAGGATGTCCTCAGATCGGATATCTTTCTGACCGCTCCATTGCTTTATAGAGCTCACCATATCGGCCCTGCACCCTCGGAGGAGCAGCGAGAGAAACAGTGGTCAAGAGTTATGATTGTGAGGTTCCACTATCTTCATGACAGGGAAAAAGTGATTTGACGCCGGAATTGGGATCAACTTTTCCATCAGAGTCACAAGGTTTTAATTTTTCTTGACTTCAACTCCAGCGTCACTAAGAAGAGAGCAGCTTTTTCTGCAGTGAGAAACAGCTTGCATGAGAGAAATGTGCGGTCTTCTCTCAGATATCCTGCTAACCTAATACCACGGTGACGAGAGGCTGCTATTCAACTGTCCCCAAAAAGCACAATGATGGTTTAATGAACAGCTTAATCTGTTTCATGACTGTTAAATGATTTATTAATAAATGCCATGTGACTGTAGAACTGTGTGCGTGGGCAACTATATTATTTTCCATGTTAATCTATAGGTTGCCTGTGATATATGGTGATTGTGGCACTCTTTATGCTCGGGAGTGACTTCACACAGTAAGAATAGGTATGGGTTGCGAGTTCCGAATTCTGGATGTCCAATTGTTGTAGGGCTCTGACTCCATTGTTTGGGAATGGAGAGAAGTTAACTTTTCAGAGTAGGGTGGGGGAGGGTGGGAGGGGTATACTGTGTTGCCGTGGGTGGGTGGGGAGGGTGCTGTGTTGTGTGGGGGGTTTCCCTTTATTTATCTATTTATTTATTTAGTTATTCTTTTTTTCTCCCCTATTGATATTAACCTCTCTGTACTCCATTCTGCACTAATCTAAATTGATGGAAAATACCCAAAGCTCCTTCAGATTCTTAAGTTGGAATGTGAAAGGTCTGAACGGTCCCGTTAAAAGGTCCAAAATTTTGACACATTTGAAACTACAAAAACCTGATGTTGCATTTCTTCAGGAAACGCATCTTTGTCTCAGGGATCAACGCAGACTCCAAGCGCGCTGGACTTCGCATATGTTCCACTCCAATTTTGATTCCTTGTCCGGGGGAGTTTCTATCCTGATAAGACGGTGCCCTTTTCTTTTGATAATGTTATTTATGATGCGAATGGTAGATATGTGATTGTGGAGGGGAAAATCTCAGACACCAGTAGTTTTGGTGAATGTATATGCCCCAAACTTTGATAATGCTACTTTTGCTAAGAATTTGTTGTCAAAAATTCCTGCTTTGAACACACATCTCTTGATATTTGGGGGTGATTTGAATTGTGTTATTGACCCAGCTTTGGAAAAATCTAGCACTGTTGCAAAGGCTCCCTCTGCGATGGCAAAGGTATTCTCTGAGTTTATGGTTCAGAATGGCTACATTGATCCATGGAGGTATTTAAACCCCACAATGAGGAAATATTCTTTCTTTTCTCACATACATAAACCTTTTTTCGCATTGATTACTTCTTTATTAATAACTCTCTAATTTCTCAGGTTGTAAACTCTGAATACCTACCAATCGTTATTTCAGACCATGCTCCTTTAAGTCTTGACATTATTCTACTTTCACATCGTGCCTTTTTCCCACCATGGATGCTTAATTCTCTAATTTTATCCGATTCAGCATTCTGCAAGTATATCTCTACTTTGATAGATGATTTTCTTCTCACTAATCAAACTGCTTCTATCTCTTACTCTTTACTTTGGGAAACTCTAAAGGCTTTCTTACGTGGACAGATAATCTCTTTTTCTGCTCATGACAATAAGCAACACAAGAATAAGAAAAAAGAGTTATCTGATAATATTCGGACCATTGACGACCAATATGCACTCAACCCGACCTCTGAACTGTACAAGCAAAGGATTAATTTGCATGCGGAGTTTGTTTTTTTATCGACAGGTGAGGCAGAGAGGCTGTTGTTACATCGAGAATCGAGAATCGGTCTGTCTTCACCGGCCAAGAGTGGTCAGCGCAGACCACAACGATCTGCCCAGGTCTGTCGAACCTGGGTGAGCCTCGTCCAATTGCGCCCCAGATCATGTTACAGGGCGTCCGAGTGGCCGCTTGATGTCAATCGGCAGCCAGACGGTGACTTTGGTTGTCCATCTTTCATCTGTCCGCCGCATCAGGTGCCCGGCCCAGCGCTGATCGTTGCGACCATGGTCGTCCCGTTTAACACCGTTGTTACATACGCGTGGTAATTACTATGAATATGGGGATAAGGTTGGTCGGTTGTTGGCTCACGAACTGCGTAGCCAAGCGGCTTCACGCTCTATTCCTCAGATTATGCAGTCCAGTGGTGTATTAACCTCGGATCCTGCTTAAATTAATTCAACTTTTAAAAGTGTTTACTCCTCCTGAAGCTCACAGCTGAAGCTCCTGACAATTCAGATAACATGGACCATTTTTTTATGGATATTGACTTTCCCAGAGTTGACCCTTGATTGGCATCTGAACGTGACAGTCCCATCACTTTGGATGAGATTGTCCACTCAATCAATTCATTACAATCTAGAAATCACCTGGCCCGGACGGGTTTCCTTCCGAATTTTATAAGAAATTCCATGTTGTATTGGCCCCATTACTCCTGGCTGTATTCAAAGAGTCTTTAAAATTAGGGACGTTTCCACAAACATTACGACAAGCAACCATAACTTTGTTGCTCAAAGATGGGAAGGACCCAACATTATGTAATTCGTACAGACCTATTAGCCTCCTCAATGTAGATGTCAAGATTTTAGCCGAAGTCTTGGCCTCTCGTTTGGAGGGGATTCTCCCTAGCATTATTTCAGAGGAGCAAACTGGATTTGTAAAAGGACGGTATTCCTTTTATAATATTCGTACTCTATTTAATATTTTGTATTCAAAACAGAACAGCGACTCCTCTGAAGTGGTCATCTCTTTGGACGCAGAGAAGGTGTTTGATAGTGTTTCATAGTGCTCAAGAGGTTCGGCTTTGGGGAAGGGTTGGTATAATGGGTCCGTTTGTTATATGTGTAACCGCAGGCTTCCATATACAGTGCCTTGAGAAAGTATTCGGCCCCCTTGAACTGTTCGACCTTTTGCCACGTTTCAGGCCTCAAACATAAAGATATAGAACTGTAATTTTT
>JAFFST010047866.1:0-13190 GCA_022414735.1 Noturus placidus | reverse complement strand
CTTCTGCTTGGTTGGAATGAAAACCTACACCCACACCGGCCCTTTCCGGATAAGATTGGACACCCCTGGCTTAAAGGTTGTGGACACCTGACCATCATACCCATAAGTGGGCCATCCCCAAACTGTTGAGGGATGGCAATGTCATTTCACTGGAACGAAGAAGCCCAAAAATGTTCCAGTGTGACAGTGCCCCTGTGCAGAAAGCGAGGTCAATTCAATTAAATTTTATTTGTATAGCACTTTTTACAATGAACATTGTCTCAAAGCAGCTTTACAGAAACATGGGATACAGATTTTAATTTGGAAATTGTTTAGCACTAACAAACATACCGGTAGCTAGCAAGATAGATGGATGGATGGATGTACGGATGAATAAATTCCACATAGTTCCACAAATTTCACATAATTACACAAATTCCAAGCTCAAGATTGAACCCAAAACCATAAGGCATCTGCTCTACCACAGCACCAGCTATAGGCCCTTTCAACAATCCATAATTAACATAAAAACAGATGCTCGACATCATGAGAAAACAACTATTGTTATCTTGAGATCACAAGAAAAAAAGAAATAACAT
Organism: Noturus placidus; assembly: GCA_022414735.1. Taxonomy (NCBI): domain Eukaryota; kingdom Metazoa; phylum Chordata; class Actinopteri; order Siluriformes; family Ictaluridae; genus Noturus; species Noturus placidus. The sequence goes on along the minus strand of JAFFST010047866.1, from coordinate 12,612 downwards.
ATGGGCTTTTGTATAGATGTGACACTGACAAGGATAATGTACTTATTGAAGAGAATTGAACCATGAACATTCATGCAGCTCTTTGTGAAGCCTTGCTTATATGTCACAGAACCATTTAGCCATATGTTCTTATTCTTGAGTATTGTGTCTCTGCCTGTCTCTTGATTGTTTTCTTAAGGCTATGCCTAGGATTAGCAGTGTTTTGAACCCTGCTTCTAATGTCTACTCTGCAATAAAGTGTTTGCAATCTCATACAATTGTTTTTGGCAGCAATTTCTTACACACCCACAAATTCAAAAATTAACATAGATTAATACATTGGAATTACAGGGTCGGCACAGTGTTGTTATTCCTCATATCTTTCCTAATTCCTATTCTCCTAACACCACTTAATATGCATTTTGAACATCTTTTCAGCAAGTCTGAAATTATTAGTTTTCATATCATTTATACTTTAAAAATAAGTTTAAAGTTTGAGATTATTTCTTTCTTCCTTTCAAACATTGTGAATTTCATTCAGGATTATCCAAATCAGGTTAAATTTACTAGCACATTAGTCATTTTTAAAGTAGCATCTTTCAAATACATGCATTTTAACATTATAATAGATTTTATTAAAATTCTTGAAGTGCCAAACACAGCTAGGGAATCAAGTATATCAACAAACCATGAGAAAGAAATATTGATTCTTTCTCGTGCACTCTGATTATCTCTAATAACACTCTCATTTCCCAAACTGTCTCCTCTGGCAGCTCTTCTTTCTTGTTGCTTTTTCTTTGGCTGCATTATTATTTTACACATGCTACCTCATTTCATTGCTCCCTACATTCCAGATTTTTTTTTATAGTAAAAAAAAAAAGAAGAAATGATTTAAACCTGAACTGAACATGAATGTATCTTTCCTTCTTATGGTTGCTGACCCTCAGAAACTCACTTTTAAATCTTCCAGTCTCTCAAGGTGGTTGAAAATTTGTCTGTCTGTTTCTATCTCATTTTCTCTCTTTCTTATTAGGTTCTATATTTTATAGCTCTGTTACTCTGTGCATTTTCTTTCAAATAGCAGACATCTAGCATGTAAGAATGAAGAGAATGCTAATAAAGGATTTGTTTCCCTGCTTCATAAACAGCTACTGTGCTCTGGCAATGCTCTTAGCTTGAGGGTAGTGTTCTCATGGGTTGTATTCAAAATGTCTAGGCAGTTCAGCTTGAGTGACCACTTATTTTCAGTGTACTACATTTGAACCAGCAATTTTTCCATTCTCACTTGTTTATTTCCATGGGAAGGACAAACATCAGACAACTAAAACTGAGCTTTCATGTGTATTGGAGGATGGTAAAATATTTTAGTTGTTTTTTTTCTGCTCGCACTGTAAACCCACAGCGCCATCATCTGCCCAACATGTTAACTACATATTTCAGCACCTATGTTTGAATGCAAATAGTTGCATATACTTAAGACAAAATGAATAAGACCAAATAAATGTGTACCAATTATATAGTGAGTTTGTTAGGTTTCGGGGCGGCTGTGGCTCACGTGGTAGAGCAGGTTGTCCAATAATCCACTAATTGTAGGGTTGGTGGTTCGATTCCCGGTCCATGTAACTCCACATGCCGAAGTGTCCTTGTGCAAGACACTGAACCCCAAGTTGCTCACGATGGCAAGTTAGTGCCTTGCATGAGACACAGTATAAAGCGCTTTGGATAAAAGTGTGCCATTTACCAAAGATGTTTATTTATAATACAAACATATTACATATATACTGTATGTCCCCTAGATTAAAAACCACCAGCCACCATATATATATACACACAGGTTTCTGTTATTGAAGTGTATATGGCTGTTGAAGTGTCTGTTATTAAAGTGTATATCTCTGTGTGTTTTTATTAACTGTTTCATCTGTTGGTCTCTCCTCTTAAGTCTCTATCTCTATGCGGTCTGTCTTCGCCGGCCACGAGTGGCCAGCGCAGACCACGAGTGGCCAGCGCAGACCACGACGATCTGCCCAGGTCTGCCGATCCTAGGCAAGCCCCATCCGCTGAGGCCCCTGTCGTCGTCGTTGCAGTTGGGACCAGACCTCGGCTTGCAAGGCCACTAGGTCTGCACCTACAATCACACCCACATTCACACACCCATCCATACACTATGGACACTTTGGACTCGCCAATAAGCCTATCGTGCATGTCTTTGAACTGGGGGAGGAAACCGGAGTACCCGGCAGAAATACCCGATGCACGTGGAGAACATGCAAACTCCGTACACATGCAAACCCCGGACCCTGGAGGTGTGAGGCGAAAGTGCTAACCACTAAGCCACCGTGCGTCCGCCTCCTCTTAAGTATGAGACAAAATTTGTAGTGTCTAATATTTTTTTTTTAACATAATTTTTACCAGTTATAGTTAAAATAAGTTACAGTTACAGATAAAATAACAAGATATGCTAGTTGTGTGAAACTGTTATGGATTTGGTTACTGGACTGATTGGACTGACAGCTATAGCTCTGAGTACTCTGTGAGTCTGACTGGCACTGATATGTTTAAATTTGAGATGTCAGTCATGTTCTTTACCATTTTGGTAGTTGGCAGTTGGTTGCAAGGTTCAGCCCCTTTGAGAGATTTCTTTCCCATCATCTGGAGAAACCAGGCATCTGGTCGAGACAAGTGAAAAGCACACTGTACAATAAACTTTGGACAGCAATCCCAGAGGAGCCATGCATCCAGGCAGGACCCAGAATGACATCTTAATAGCCAGTTGTTCAATGAGTGTTAATCTTTGTTCCTATTAAAATACAGAGTTTACTTGGGCGGCTGTGGCTCAGTCGGTAGAGCGGGTTGTCCACTAATCCACTAATCATAGGGTTGGCGGTTCGATTCCCGGCCTGGATGACGCCACATGCTGAAGTGTCCTTGGGCAAGACACTGAACCCCAAGTTGCCCCCCGATGGCAAGTTAGCGCCTTGCATGGCAACTCTGCTACCGTGTGTGTGAATGGGTGAATGGGACACAGTGTAAAGCGCTTTGGATAAAAGCGCTATATAAGTGTGCCTTTTACTTAAACCTGCCATAGAAGCCATGCTTCACTATGTTTCTATAGGAGCTGAATAAATAAACAAATAGTGTGGTATTCCAGTGAGATTATTAATACTTTGATTTGATAAAATATTGAATAATATAGACATTTAATATGGAAACATTTCATTGGTGCATTTAAATTATATGTTATGTGTTATGTGCAGTCTTAAAGCAATCACCTGTGGCTTAAATAATAGTAATAAAAAAAAAAACTCAATATAAAAAAAAATGTTTTAAAGTGTGCAAAAATATCTGGAATACATATGGAATTAAGATTCCTATAAGTTTAAATTGGGTTTGTATTAATGGAGAGTACCATCATATAGTATAAGCTGCAATTTTACCCACATAGTTTAATGTTTAAATTCAGTATTCTGGATGCCAGATTTTACTTACTTACATACTTCACTGCACTGTTGCATATGGTGACCTTTTAGAAGGCTATAGAAAGTGGAAAACTGATCAACAGTATAATTCAAGTTATGGCAGAAAAGAGTATGCATGAAGCCCACAGAATACTCAATACCTATGTAGACTGCATATCAGTAATCAATAGCTCGAGTCTGTTTATTTGCTCAACTGGTCTACAGAGTCAAGCAGTGCTTTGCATTGGTCTTTGTTCACCGTTTCTTTAGAGGCTAATCTCACCTGGATACTATAGACTTGTACCTAAGAACTGCAGCTGTTATCATAAATACTATGATGTTCATAATGATCATCCTTTCAACAAAATTAGTACTGTTTGATTGTATAGTATACAGTTGTGAAGAGCAATGCTATGTCAGCCTATTTGAGTCTGATTCCTCTAAAATAGTAGTCATCAACCCTGTTCCTGGACAAACCTACCAGCCAAAATCTAACACACCTGTTTTAGTTGATCAAGAACTTCTTAAGGCAATGAATAGATGGTCAGGTGGGCACAATTATGGTTATCCATCTCATCATCTGGAAAAATTATTGGAAACATTGGGTAGTTAAAAACTGCATTGTAAGTGTTGGATAAATTTTTTAAAGCATTCAATTCCTGATATGTGTAGCTCATTAGTGTGAGAACATCTCCCTATTCTATTTTGCTGGCATTTTGCTGAAATGGCGACTAATGTCAGGAAGAAGCACAACAGCAGCGTTCTGTTGTTCATCCTTAAGATCCTTAAGTGCTGATTAGCTTTTAGTGGTTTAATCCCACATTGCATCCCTCTGCTTAAGTGCACTCTGTAGCACCACACATTAAGAGAACTGTGGGATGAATCAATGACACCAGCTTGCCAGACACACATCTATACACTGTACATGTTATAGAAAAATTGAGAACAAATTGACTTTGTGCTGACTGAATGCTAGCAGAAGATTTCCGGACAGGACATGACATGTCCTCAAAAGGCAAGCAGTTGACGAGGTTCCATTTTTGTAAATCTAGGGTTAACCCAGTAGTTTAGTACTTTTGGAATACTTATTGTAAGTGGTCGAAGTGGTGTTTAGCTTATTCTGAGTTGGTAAATGGTAAATAGTTGCACTTATATAGCACTTAAATTGCACTTATATAGCACTTTTTTAACCTTAGCGGTTCTACAAAGCACTTTATTCAGTTCAAGCATTGGGTTACAGACAGGAGTTAAAGAAAAACATCAAGTTTTCTTAAAAAGCACAGCATAATAGAAAATGTTCCATCAGGAAGTCTTTGGACTGGGGGAGGAAACCCCTGAAGCATGAGGAGACCATGCAAGCTCTACACAGTATGGCAAGATTTGAACCCCTCAACCCTGGAGTTGCAAGGCATACGGGTTAACTACTAAGGCACCTTGCCCCCCCCCCCCATCCGAACTTCATAGTATATAAAATACATTTATAAATGATTTATATGCATTTATACTAAGTAGAAAACCATAAGGTGTAATCATATCATAGTTTAAAAGGGAAAAAGTAAAAGTGACAATATTGCCAACAATTTATCCAGATGGCTATTAAACAAACCTTTTAGTTCATCTTGAAATTATGAATGATAGTACAGTCATTTCTAATAAAGCTACTGAAAATCTGAAAGAATAAAGCATTAATACAATACAGATAATCGTAGAATTAGTTTTTTAAACTATAGATTGACTTTTAAAGTAAGTATTGAAGGATCTGTCTTAAAAACTAATTATTGAGCATTACATCAAGTATCCAGCCTCCCACTTGTGCTGTACCTCATTTGCCGGTCTGCTACCCATGTAATACTTTCAATGGTGATTTTAATGAAACCCAACTCTTGCCCTCTATAGACCCAGTCCCAACTTTCCTATTCTCAGCTGCACTGTTTTGGAAATAGTAAATAATTTTTGAGAAACTTGTACTTTCCCAGGTCCAAGTCTTCCACTATCAGACTATTGTTGGATCCATTAATACTAAAAAGGTTTAGACCATTTATATTATAACTGAAGACACAACTGATTTTTTTTGTGTGTATATTAACACCAACAGAGAAAAAATTATCAAAAAAGAAAATGTAGCTACACAGCCAAAATCTTTAGTAAGAAACTTGGTGTAATTCTGACATAAATATCAAACCGCATATTGACATTACTTTTTTTTCATGTGAAGATTACTGGAAGAGTTAAACTTTATATTAATCTGCACAATGCTAAAAAAGATTATATAAAGTATACTTTTGTCTTTCTTATAACTTGCTCTTTACTGGGTTGCCAAGAGGAGTTAATAAACAGACTGCAGCCCTGATTCTAACAGGTATTTGCAAGAGAAAGGTTTTCAGCTGCTTGAATTTACTTTTATGCTCATTATTCTTGCGTTACTTAATGACTTGTTTTATTATTATTATTATTATTATTATTATTATTATTATTATTATTATTATTATTACATATAATTCCACTACTTGATTCTATCTTTTTTACTGTCTTTTTAATTTCCTTGTGCAACAGCAGCACTTATTTTAGGTTTGCTGTTTTACTGCTTTAACTAGCAAACTGATATGATTCTATAAAGATTCATAGCTTAAAATTAGTCATGCAAATCTCCTACAAGCACATTCTGCTTGCTTTCAAGGACAAATACGTTTCTACACTGGGAAATAAAGTTGACAAGCTAAAGACTTCTTCTTTGGAAGATAATCTACTTTTGCTATCATTATGATGGAGAATTACTGTGTATCCATGAATAAAAATCAGTTACAATACTGAGCAACAGCACTGCTATCAAGTGAAAGAGGTAAATGTATGCAAAACCACTGTGGAAAAGCAGGAGCTCTCTCTTTGTTTAATCTTAGGCATTAATGCAATATTTTATTGCAGGGTTGGAGGTTAGATTCCCACCCCGATCCTGTATGTGCGGAGCTTGCATGTTCTCGCTGTGCTTTGGGTGTTTCCTCCGGGTACTCCCATTTCCTTCCCCAGTCCGAAGACATGCATTGTAGGCTGCCCGGCATTGAGTCCACAGTGCCAGGGCTATGTTACTCTCTTTTATTATTATTATTATTATTATTATTATTATTATTATTATTATTATTATTATTATTATTAATAATAATAATAATAATTTCTTTGGCCTTTGAAATTACTCATTCAGACAGTACTGAGGAGATACACAGTACTGAGAGTGCATAAAAACTCCAGTGCATGTTTATACAGGTGGGCGACAAACAGCTTTCTCCTATGAACAGAACAGTAGTGGATCCATTGTACATGGTATTTGGGTCACTGTACCTTGATGGTGGTGTCTGCTTTGGCATTTCTGATCCAGCTGCCTTCTTTCACATTGCTATCCAAAAGATTCCACATGAATTTACCTGCAATAATAAGTAAGCAGCTGTTTATGACATCCATGTGATCTCCCAGAAAAGCATTTCGCATGTCAAAGTAAACTATAATAAAATGTCTCATTGGAAGATGTCCTCTCAGTAAGCAAACTTGAGAGGTTGCTACACAGCTACAATATATTTTATTAGCATATCAGTGATTCAGAGTATGTGCAGTGCAGGTAGATCTTATTTTTAAGATGTGTGCATTTGCATGCATGTTAACAGAAGTATCTGCTTTAAATCGGATCTGTCTTACAGCATGAGTCTTCAGGAATTTTCCCACTCCAAGTAACATCATGTGACTGCCAGGTATGTGCCCAAATGTATCAGTGTCCACAAGATAGAGGTAAGACTCACTGCTATAGCTTTCTACAGCTCTTCTTTTGCCTTCACGTTTTCTTCTTTGCAGATAGCATCCGCCATCCCCTTTAATGCATTTCTGAATGCTTTTCGCTTCTTTCAGGTGCTTGTAGAGTAGATCTACATAGATTTGATGTGCTGGCATGAGCATGATATTGGCATTGGCCATTCTGTAGAGATGCTGCATCAAGCAAATTTTCTGCTCCTGCATGTCCTCAAAGGTCTGTTTAATGACATCTATCTCACTCATGAAGACATCCTTCTGCTCACAAACACACATATGACATACAATACACCAGATATGTGTGTGTGTGTGTGTGTGTGTGTGTGTGTGTGTGTGTGCGCGTGAAAGAGAGAGCGTTAGAGAGAGAGAGAGAGAGAGCAATTAATGTGTTTATATATTTTAAGGAACACATAATATGAATGCAATTACTGTCCATTAAAGATTGGTTTAAAGCACTTAATGACATTTTCCTATTTTCTGTGACCTAATATAAAGTAAGAACTATTTATGGTTAATAAGCTTGTTTACAAAGATTTTTTTTATCTAACTATTTAAATATGAGGTAAACATGAGTTAGTTTATAGTTAATTCATAGTTTATATATACTTTGTTAATATATTAATAGTCTATATAGTAATAATGAGTGCTTCATGTAATTAACAAAAATGATTATTGTGTAATTACCTCATGTGTAAAGAGTTAGAAAATATATTTTGCATTGTTAACAACAAATAAATTAGTACACAAACACACACATACATACACACTCACACACACAGATGTTGGATTCCATGTCTAATGAGGACTTTACATAAGAATAATGAATTTTATACCGTACATGTTATGTACATGTTATGTATGTTATATCCCCTTACACTAACTCTACCCCTAAACCTAAAGGGAACACTAAAATAACACATCCTAGATCTGAATGAATGAAATAATCTCATTAAATACTCCTTTCTTTACATAGTTGAATGTGCTGACAACAAAATCACACAAAAATTATCAATGGAAATCAAATTTATCAACCCATGGAGGTCTGGATTTAGAGTCACACTCAAAAGCAAAGTGGAAAACCACACTACAGGCCAATCCAACTTTGATGTAATGTCCTTAAAACAAGTCAAAATGAGGCTCAGTAGTGTGTGTGGCGTCCACGTGCCTGTATGACCTCCATACAATGCCTGGGCATGCTCCTGATGTGGTGGCGGATGGTCTCCTGTGGGATCTCCTCCCAGACCTGGACTAAAGCATCCGCCAACTCCTGGACAGTCTGTGGTGCAAAGTGACGTTGGTGGATGGAGCAAGACATGATGTCCCAGATGGGCTCAATTGGATTTAGGTCTGGGGAACAGTCCATAGCATCAGTGCCTTCCTCTTGCAGGAACTGCTGACACTCTCCAGCCACATGAGGTCTAGCATTGTCTTGCATTAGTAAGAACCCAGGGCCAACCGCACCAGCATATGGTCTCACAAAGGGTATAAATGGGGAGGGTTGCGGCAGGAAGGGCATCCGGCATAAAAACTGTTGCCAAACCAAAAAGGATGCCAAGGGGCTCAAATTCGGGCCATGCTAGGGTTATCCCCGAGGAGAGAAGAGGATGGAGAAGGAGATGGAGAGGATCATCTTGATGGGGTCCCTGAATTGGAATGGTCTGGAGAAGAGTCACCCGCACCGGCGACTCCACCTAGTGGGATTAAAGCAAGAAGGAGAAGAAGAAGAAGAAGAAGAAGAAGAAGAAGAAGAAGAAGAAGAAGAAGAATACCTTAACATTATGTGAATTATAAGCATTTTGGACTGCATTTATTAATGAATTATGTAAAACTAAGGGAATACATTTTTAGAGCACTAATATCATACAGCTGCGATGGACTGGCACCCTGTCCAGTGTGTACCCTGCCTTATGCCCGATGCTTCCTGGGATAGGCTCCAGGTTCCCCGTGACCCTGATAAAGGAGTAAGCGGTAGAGGATGCATGGATGGATGGATGGATGGAGAGATGGATATCATACAGATGGATTTATGTGTATTTTATTTATGACATTTTAAGTTAATAAGCCATTCACAGTTGTTGAAAGCGACATAGACATGAATGGATTTTTGTGTGGGGTTGCCTGAGTAGTGAGGTGGATTTGGGGAAAATCGTTATGACTTTGGTCTCTGATGCCTAGACAAAAAATCAGTGCAAATACAACAGCTTTCCAGCACATTTGATACTTGAACCCATAATAATAAGCATAAATATATAAACAAAATTTTTCAGTACCTTTGTTAAGTCAACATAATAATGAAAATCAAACTCACCACTCCAAAATTGCTATGGAACACTTTGTAGGAGGCTTGGCTTTTCATGCCCATATATGTAGTAAAAGAACTTGTACTGTAGGATCAGTTTACGATTCTGTTTGATTGTGTACTTGCAATACATACCTGTTGTATGATAATCACAGCTATCTCCTTACACAGGTAAGCAGTTCTGACAGGAGCCGCTTGATACACGAAGGTATCATGATTTCAGATGGTGTCAGAGGAAAAGCCTCCACTACCTCCTTTTGTGAGATACTGTATATATATATTTTCTGTGCAATATACAATATCTCACAAAAGTAAGTACACCCCTCACATTTTTGTAAATATTTGATTATATCTTTTCATGCGCAAAAGTCTGCATTCCTACTTCGAGGTTAGAATGTGGACCAAAGAGTCCAAAGGCACTTTCATCGACTAAGCTCCGTAACAGTGACTACGTTTACATGGACAGCAGTAATCTAATTATTGACCTTAATAATTAATAAAGATAATAATGTGATTAAGGTATTTACATGAGTCGCTTTTAGAATACTCCTGTCATGTTCCCGTTTTACATGTTATATATCATAATTAGATTAAGAGCCTGCGTCATTACGTCACCGCGCCACGCTGTCCGATGTCCCTCCAGAATTTCACATATCAACATACAGTTCGTCTTCGTTATGATACCATATACAGTTTTGGGTGTTTTTGTTTATTATTTTTTTACGAACGCTTTAAGTGCAGTTAATTATTTGTCATGCTGTACCTGCTAATAGACAACTGCTTGAAGCCATGGGTGTTTCCCAAATCGCGTAGTTACCGTCTATATAGTAGCCGAGATACATATATTTTCCCCCACTACAGGTCTATAGAAGGAAAGTATAAGATTTGGGATGCGGTCGAACACTCTTGTTCGCCGTAAAATGTACAACTGCCGTGTGTGATCGTGTCCTGTCGCAAAATGCGGTGAAAACTCCCACACGACGTTCATAATGTGATTAAGGTGTTTACATGTCTGTAATACACGTCCATAATGCGACTAAAACAGGAGTACTCCACCTGTCTTAATTCGATTAGAGCTTACTTAGATTATGACGTTAATTAGATTAAGGTAAGTAAAAATTGCTGTTTACATGGTAGTTTCTTGGTAGTACTGACAGAAGGGCTTGATAACATGACTGCAGGCAACTGCAGGTGTTCTCAGCTAGTGGAGACAGTACTCATCCCTAGACTGAGACACTGGAGGCTTACAGGAGACGTGCATAATACATTATCCTACCTGCTGGAGAGTACAGCTACCTGTGAGTATTTTCAGAATGATGATAGGGTGTGTGTGTGTATTCTAACTGCTTATTTACCTGTATAACTGACCCAGTTGTGATCATTACACATGACTGTGAGAAAGTGTGTCTTGTTGCAGGCGTTGTAGTATTTGACTGCGGCCAGGTCCATTCTGACATATTTAAAAGAAGGCTAGCCTACATTTCCATCCGCCGATCCTAAATATGCACAAATCAGTGAATTTCATCAAGCATTTGTGCATCGGCACACAGGAGAGGTATGTAAAGAATCGGGTATCCAAGACTCAAATGCAAATCCAAAGTGCAAATATAACCTGCAAAGACAAACAGGTCTTCATTATGTCTTAATTTCTCCCAGATTCTCTTAAAAGAAGGGAAAATTCTCGAGGCAGAGAAGAGTTTTAAGAACGCTTTGAAAATCCTCAACTTCAAACTGCCTCACAGTTCTGTGGCACAATTTATTAATCTCATACACAAGAAGCTGAAGAAACTCCATTACTGGTACAAACAGTTCCAGATCCCAGAGTATGAGTCTATTCATGTTATCATTGAACAAGAAATGAAGACTGTCAGAATGCAGAATGTTTTATAAGATGATTGCGTGTGTGTAGGGAAAAAAGAAAGAATGTCTGCAGGAATGCATCAATTGTCTGTTTTTCCTGTGGAAAATTGATTGCATGCATGGCCGGCTCAGGAGTGTATCGCCGACCATCAATATGGAAATCAATCTTCTCTTCCAGAACGCCAATCCGTTCAAGGTCAGTGTCAAAGTTCAATAAGATTAAGACATGCGGACATGAGTCTGAGTTTAATTATGATTCCACAGATTAATCACAGAAAAGGAAAACAGAGAAAAGTGAATTGGAGTAGAGTAAGAGTCTTATTAAGTGTGACAATCATATTTAATAGAGGACATGTTTTTTGTAATATTTGCTTTTAGTTAACTTCAGTCCCTTATTATACCTTTTAATGTATGAACCTAGATTGTTAAACACAGATTGTTAAAGTCTTGTGGCCATTCATGACTAGATTGTGATGCCAATGACACGGACCATAATAACAAATCGTGTGATTGTGTATCTGCAGATCATCTATGCTGCCTTCGACTATCTAATATACTGTCAGTTTATAGGCGAGAAGAGCGAGTGCAAGTGTCTCTAAGCCTTTCTGTGCAGGACTTGTGCCAGCCTGTCAGATCGCCCTGAGGAACGGAGGCTGATCAGCCATTTGACTCGAACCCTTGCCGCCGTTAAAATGTGCAAAGGGGACCTAGAGCAGTCCATTGAGTCTGCTCGAGTCATCACGAGTGGTCATGCTCCTGGAGTGCAGCATCCTACTCTTCAGGAAAGAACTGACTAATGGCAACCGTCAAAGAAGGATTACACTTAAAAGAAATCGAAAGGTGTTTGTTCTTTTAAAGCTTTAATTCAGATTTTTTTTAAATGAGCAATGGGAAATATCATTCATGAAGAAAATTATATGTTAACTGTACCAAATGGTTTTTTAATGACTCTCTAATGTCAATACAGAACAATCGTGAAGCTGTTAAGACATCTCAGCTGTTGAAAAGGATACTATTATTTAGATGTATGATTAGATGTATTAGATGTATGATTGATTTCTGATATGAGATGCAGAATTTTGATTTGACTGTTTTATAGTTTGAGGTGTATTTGTATGATTTTTTATTCCCCTACTGTTATTTCAGTAAAAAAAAAACAAGGGAGCTATTTACTGTCCGAAAACCGAGACTCTAACAAAAGAAAAAGCAGGCAGGTGGCTGGTGCAA
>JAFFST010047863.1:150288-161909 GCA_022414735.1 Noturus placidus | reverse complement strand
ACTGGGGAGCTACAGTTCATTGATGGAACCATGAATGCCAACATGTACTGTGACATACTGAAGCAGAGCATGATCACTATGCAGTATTCCAGTATGATAACGACCCCAAAAACACCTCCAAGATGACCACTGCATTGCTAAAGAAGCTGAGGGTGAAGGTGATGGACTGGCCAAGCATGTCTCCAGACCTAAACCCTATTGAGTATCTGTGGAGCATCATCAAAAAAAAAGATGGAGGAGCACAATGTCTCTAACATCCACCAGCTCCTTGAGGTCCTCCTAGAGGAGTGGAAGAGGACTCCAGTGGCAACCTGTGAAGCTCTGGTGAACTCCATGCCCAAGAGGGTTAAAGTAGTGCTGGAAAATATTGGTAGCCACACAAAATATTGACACTTTGGGACCAATTTGGACATTTTCACTTAGGGGTGTACTCACTTTTCTTGCAAGCGGTTTAGACGTTCATGGCTGTGTGTTGCCAGTTCTTCAGTGTTGTCACATAAAAAGTTATAATCAAATATTTACAGAAATGTGAGGGGTGTGCTCACTTTTGTGAGATACTGTATATATATATATATATATATAGTGGCATTGTTGTTTATTCATATTTAATATGTTCAATTCATATTTAATTCATATTTAATATGTTCAACCCAAATGAAAAAGTGCTAAAACTCAAAACAAAACTTGTGCTCTCAAATAAGCATGTTACTGTTAATCTCATAGCAACTCTTCCATCAAAAAACTAAAACTGTGCTCACTGATTTCGGTGGCCAGGACGGAGATATTGTGCCATTTGGATGTCTCTCTGTCCAGAGCTTGCAATGTGCTGATGGTGCCATTGTTGGAGTCAATATTAAACAGCCTCTCTAGGTCTGTGTGTCGATCGATGGTGTATCTGCAGAAAAGAATGCTCATATCGAAAACAGGCCAGAAGAAGAGTAATTATGGACCAGCAGAGGGAGAAAGCACACACAGTTTTAGGATTTAGTGCAGGCAAGCAGTGTTCATCATATAGTTATTACTAATGACCCTGAATAAGGCCTGCATTTGGGAAGCAGCCAAATAAACACTTAGGCAGTAGTTTATTATTCATAAATGTTGGAGTATATACGGGATGACTTGCCAATTAGAACAAAATATGTTATTGGCCAAATCAATGTTAAAAACAAAGCAGCTAAGTGTTTGCACTGAGCCAGTTACTGTTTCCCAAAGATATAGGTCCTTCAGTAATTTTAGATAGTATTTAATGGCATTTAAGGATTTATAGAATATTTTTTTTTATTTACCCAATACATTTGTTGATTATATTCTCAGCTGGATGTATAAGGTAGCTACGACTAAATGGAAATCTTTTCACCTGGGAGCAACTGTGCTTTAATAAGGTGACATTTTGTTAGCTCTCATTTGATAGCGCTCAACCACTGATCACTCTGACTATCCTATTTACTTTGCTGTCAAGAAGGAAAGCAAGGAAATTCCTCATTTTAGACCCATTAATCAATGTCAACTTATATATTCTGGTGACATTTAAATATGCGGAGTAGTACGATTTGTTTTACAGAATGACAGCTTTCTGCTTTTCAGACTGTGTGTGTGTGTGTGTGTGTGTGTGTGTGTGTGTGTGTGTGTTTGCGTGTCTGTGAGTGTATATCAGAACAAAAACAATGCAGGCTCATTCAAATGTTGTGACTTACAGAAGTTGGAAACAAATTCAAATGGGTGGTGCATGAGAACATAAACAATGCCTGTACTCATGCCACTCAACTTTCTTGGGAAAATTACCAGCAGAGAATTCATAAATAATTTGCTTTTCCAATAATTTCACCTTTTTAATGATATAGACACAAAGACAACACATCCACATACAGATAAGTGCACATAGATGAAAAGCTGAAAGCTGAAGTTTGAAAGTATCACAATATGACAAGAGGAGCTATTATAATGGAGCATACATTGTCAATTTTTAATGTACTCATATTCTGCGTAAATTAATTCTACATCGTTGGTGTTTTTGCTACAATTTTGGTGTGGCATCTTTTGGTTTCTGACAGAGCTACTTTATTGTCTGTTAATTTTTTAGTCTGGATACCTGCCTTTTCACTACACCAGGTTAATCTGTAACTGAACATAGCAAACCTTCACACATACAACACAATGTTTTAGTGAATACTGTGTTGAAGAACTAAGGTCACCCTGTGGTCTATGTGGGTCCTAATGCCCCAGTACAGTGACACTATACTGTGGATGAGACATTAAAACCAGGTCCTGACTCTCTGTGGTCATTAAAAATCTTCTCTATCAAAGAGTTGTCCTGGCTTTGCCTGGAGAAATTCAAGCATTGGCCCTTATCTGTCATAGACTCTTAATAATCTCCATCCCTGAATTGGCTACATTACTCTCCCCTCCTCTCCACCATTAGCTGGTGTTTGGTGGGTGTTATGGCACACTATAGCTGCTGTTGCATCATCCAGGTGGATGCTGCACACTGATGGAGGTTTGAAAAGATTTCCCGCCATACAATGTAAAGCGAAATATAAATCTAAGGAATTATTATTAAAAAGGAATAGGCTAAATAGGTCAACTGTGAGATATATGATATATAATAATGCTATTAATAAATAAATAAATAAATACATACATACATACATACATACATACATAAATAAACATGCCATTTAGAACGGCTTTATCCATCACTTACTTGACCAGTTGATTGGAAGCATCAGGGTCACGGGCACTTACGGTTCCTACAAAACTACCAGGTATTGTGTCCTCATCCACCTCAAAGATATAATGGGTCCGACCAAAAACAGGTGGTTCATCCACATCTGTGACTGCGATCCTGACTGTAGCTGTGTCGCTGAACGGACCCAGATGTTCAAATCGCTGATCGAGATGTGTGTTTGTCACCTGAACACGCAGTGAGTACATCCTCTTGCTTTCATAATCTAGTGGCTGAGGGATGAAGAAGCAGTTAAAAATATAAATGTGAGATCTGAATAAAGTTTTTGTTCAAAAATACTTATTTTCGTCTTTTCATCTTTGGAGAGAAAAGTGCATTATTTTTGTCTTTCAGGGGCTGACTGGAACATTTCTCATTTAAAATGGATCTACTACATTGTTCTTGCTTATCATTCCCACTTTTCTTCTATGTGAAGTATCGTTATTGGTTAATCATCAATGACTGGCCTTAATACATAATAAAGCCTGACCCTACAGGGAGATATATATATATATATATATATATATATATATATATATATATATATATATATATATATATATAGAGAGAGAGAGAGAGAGAGAGAGAGAGAGAGAGAGAGAGCTGGCTAAGGCAGGCTTTACAAACCCAATAGATCCATATACTATACAAAAGGGAATAAAGGAATCTTTGGCAGGGAATAGAATTAAGCATCTTTGTAAAGTTAATAGGACTTGATGCCTTTGATTGAATGGATTACTTTCTCAGCACCATGAATGTGTATGCAGATGAGTGTGTGAATTTGCACTGGGGCAGGTTTGGGAATGAGAGAAAAAAAATATGAAAAAATAGGATAACTGTACAGCATTGTATTTTTCAGTAAATCATAGAATCTTGCTTTGAAGTGAACAACTAATGCAATTTCTGTAATTTTACTAATTTTAAGTTTATATTACAATATATAATGCAATGACTGCATTTCATATTTTGAAATACTGTATCAAAATTTAAGAGATGTTCTGTTTATAGACACAATATCTCAATTTATTTGAAGTTCTTCAAATCCCGCCTCCACCCTGTGTGCAGGTAGTTTGCATGTTCTCCCAATGCTTTGGGGGTTTCTTCCGGGTACTCCGGTTTCTTCCCCTAGTCCAAAGATATGTGCTGTAGGCTCTTTGGCATTTCCAAATTGCCTGTACTTTGTGAATGAGTGTAAAATTGTGTCCGGCAATGGGTTGGCACCCCATTCAGGATGTCCTCCGCCTTGCACCCAGAAATCCCTTGGATAGGCTCTAGGCTCTCCTGTGACCCTGTGTAGGATAAGTGGTACAGAAAATGGATGGGTGGATAATTCCATTATTACTGTGTAGCTTTATAGTAATATAATCTCATCCCTATAGAATGGTGGAAAATGGGCCTTGGTACTGAGTATTGGATTATAGCAGTTCACAGGATTCAGATGTTTGAAACATGAGATATCTGTCTATTCACCTTCTTGATTATGATCACCCCTTCCTGAGTAGTTCCATCTGTGATGACACTGAATACATCCTGCCCATCACCATCCAAAATGCTGTACCACATTTCGGAGTTCTCTCTTGCATCTGCATCATTTGCTTTTATCCGGCCAACAGAAGATCCCGCTTCAGCTGACTCAGCTGTGGACAGATGGTACGCACCTCGGGAAAGAACGAGGGAAGTGAGTAAATTGAGTAAACATCCAGGTGCTTGAGTGAACCTTTTGTTCTCTCAACCACTGCAGAGTGCATTTAGCTATTTGTTTACCCATGTCTCAGAGGAGACACAGAGCTGCCCCACTATGGTTATTGTTTAATAGAATGTTAGCTCCAATGAACCACTAGAGTTTTCATGTGTATGCCTATTTTTTCCTTATGTCTTTCTGCTGTTACCTCATGCACTGGATTTAAGAGTTTACCAAAAAGAGGGATTATCAAACTAAAAGAAGCTCTATTGTCCTCTCTATTCTTCCTTCTCTATCGCTATCTTATACACACACACAAACACACACACACACACACACACACACACACACACACACACACACACACACACACATACACAAACATATTTAATGTCTACTTCCATTAGAAATATCAATTTATTTCATATTAGACGTTTTCATGACAAGGATGTAAATGTGTCGTACATAGATCAAATGTGCCTTGCATAAGTATTCATCTCCTTTAACTTTTTACATTTTGAAGTGTTATAACCTGAAATTGAAAAAGATGGAACCTTTTCTTGGATTGTATTTTTACAATTTGTCGTATTGACAAGCTTAGTCATATTGAATGGCAATATTTGGTGAACAGCAATTTTCTTAAAAAAGTGTTAAAGATTAGATGAGTCAGATTCAGATCTGGCCTTTGACTGGGCCATTCTAACACATTCAGTTTCTTTGGAGTATGCTTGGCAGTATTCTTAGAGGCGTTCTGTTGGATGAATCTCCATCCCAGTGTCAAGTCTCAAGCAGACTGGAACATGTTTTCTTCTAGACTCCCCTGAATGTGCATGCATATACTGCATCATGCCACCAGGATGCTACCATCATCAAGCTTCTCTGTGGGAAGGGGGTTCTCACAGTGATGAGCATTGTTGGTTTTCTGCCTAACCTAGCAGCCTGTGCAAACAACAAAAAGTTAAAAATGGTCTCATCAGACCAGAGAACCCTTTTCTCCATGTCTTCTGAGTTTTCTGAGTCTTCCATCATGGCTTTTGGTAAACTCCAAATGGCTAATGGCTTTCTTGTTGAAACTCTTCAATAAATGTTGTGGGGTCTTTTGCTTAAGGTTGTCCTGTGATCAGGTTCTTCCAAGTTTGGATCTCTCCAGCTAGCCTCTTTTTTGGTTCTCTGGCTAATGCCCTTCTTACCTGCTCACTGACTTTTGGTGGACCGTCTTCTCTGGGCAATCTTGGTTGTGCCATATTCTTTGTATTGTTTCATAATGGATTTTAAAATGTTCAAAGATGGGCATTTTATATAACGAAATCCTGATTTACACTTATTCAAGCCACTGTATGTAGGACATGAAAAGATGCATCTTGACTCTAACAGTTGTTTATAGAAAGGTCAATTGTAGAATGCACACAAGCTCTACAAAGGTCTATTTAAGGATTATTTTTAACTCCACTCAATGCATTGACATTGATTTATTTCTTCATAATGATGTTCACATGTACAACATGTAAAAGCAGGGATTTACTATGAGGGAAGCGAGGAGGGCTGTTGTTGACATCCAACAGTGTGATATTGACTGTGGCAGTCCCTGAGAGACCACCCATCTGTCCTGCCATGTCCTTAGCCTGGATTACCACCTGGTAGTGTTCCCTGTTCTCCCGTATCATATTGGGCAGAGCTGTCCTTATCACACCTGATGGAAAACAAAAATACATGCCTATTATGATCTTAGCATTGGTAGGTTCTATATGACATGTAACTTTATTAATAGACCTATACTTATTTTCCATTTTGTATTTATTCAAATCCATCTATAAAAATTATATACTGTAGTTTTGATACTTAATGCTGAAATATAACTAATTACAACATATGTGTAATTACACACCTGAATTCCACAATGGGTTCACCTGTTGTGAACTAAATAAAATGCTCAGAATAACATCATGATTTAGTATCTCATGGACACAGCTGTGCACAGAATTAGCTGTTGGCACATAATACAAACAATAAAGCAACAGTAGATACAGCCTTTTCCATCTCTAAGTTTCTGCTTTTCTGATGATGTAGTTCTAGCTTATCCTTTTATAATGATAATGATACAGATGAATTTGCAGTGATTAATGAAATAAATACAACTTGGAATATTTATGCATAATATTTAAGCAATATCGTACAAGCAAGAGTTTGTGCTGAGTAAGTGCGGTTATGCAGAATATCAGTTCGGCATTATTGTAAGTGAGATATTGCTATCATGCAACAGTACTACGAACAATAAATTAATATCAATAACTGAAAATATGACACAATATGACCAAATATGTTGTTTATTTTTCCTCTGCTAATGGATATAGATCCAAAAGTAGCCACAGTTGGAGACAGTGTTGCATGTTGCCATGCCACTGTAGCAAATCACTGACTAGCTTGCTGCTCGCTGGCTAGCTTACTGCTCATTGAGCCCAGATTGATTTGTACATTCCCATTAAAAGTGCATCCAATGAATGTGTTGTTTTTCTGGTGTTATGTTTAGGTCCTCATCTGCTAATATTGCCAATGTTTTCTACTCCAACATTTTTTTAATCTCAAGGGATAGTCTCCAGTAGGGTTTTAGCAAGCTGACCCAGCTTTTCATTTAAAATAATTTTAAAAACAAATAATTACATTATCTGTGCTATAAAATAAAGATTATTATTATTATTATTATTATTATTATTATTATTATTATTATTATTATTATTATTATTATTACAGGTTTTTAGGGGGAAATGAGCTAACATACCTGTGCCCACTCGTGGCCATAATCTCACTTGCTACTCTGAATCAGAAAACTTTTGAATTGCAGTGGCACTCAGCCTGTGGTTTCGGTATAATTGTGTCCTGCCCTCCTTGCACATTCTTGGCAGCATTGGAGCCAGCTGATTCACTCCCAAAGGAATAAGAATATACCAGATGATAATCTTTGACAGCGGTCATTCTTTGGGTTGCAGGTTTGGGCTTTGCTTTGGGTAGAATTTTGCTAAGGTATTTCTCAAGCAAAGTATCCAGAATGTAAATGGATACCATACCAGACCTTATTTAATAAACCCCTTTGGTTGCCAGGGTCTAAAGTAGTGTAGCAGAGTGTCTCAGTTTGTCTTGGTATTTGGATGAAATTGAACTGTATTCTGTTATCTTTACTGGCCCATCAGATTTGTTCCCTTTCAAAGGGAACTCCAGGTTGCATTCAGCATAACACTATGGGAGCACCCTCGCGCGACCAGTATCTGAAGCTTGTGTAAAATCATGCCTGATCAGTTGATGTGGCAATAAAGCGCATCGCGTGATATATAGAGTATCTCACAAAAGTGAGTACACCCCTCACATTTTTGTAAATATTTGATTATATCTTATATATACTGAAGAAATGACACTTTTCTACAATGTAAAGTAGTGAGTGTACAGCTTGTGTAACAGTGTAAATTTGCTGTCCTCTCAATATAACGCAACACACATTAATGTCTAAACCACTGGCAACAAAAATGAGTACACCCATAAGTGAAAAGGTCCAAATTGGGACCAATTATCCATTTTCCCTACCCGGTGTCATGTGACTTGTTAGTGTTACAAGGTCTCAGGTGTGAATGGGGAGAAGGTGTGTTAAATTTGGTTTCATCGGTCTCACACTCCCTTATACTGGACACTGGAAGTTCAACATGACACCTCATGTAACAAACTCTCTGAGGATCTGAAAAAAAGAATTGTTGCTCTAAATAAAGATGTCCTAGGCTATAAGTAGACTGCCAAGACCCTGACACTGAGCTGCAGCATGGTGGCCAAGACCATACAGTGGTTTAACAGGATATGTTTCACTCAGAACAGGCCGCGCCATGGTCGACCAAAGAAGTTGAGTGCACATGCTCAGCGTCAGACGTATGAGTGCTGCCAGCATTGCTGCAGAGGTCACTGTGTGTTTAGGGATGGGAATGAGATGTTGTGTAGCTTTGTCATACCAGGGCAGGCCTGTAAATTGCGTCTTCACTTCAGTCAATAGAGGCTGACAGCGTGGTTCACAAGTGCCATCATATGCCAGTCACGTACGAGGGTGCTCCCATTGCGTTATGCTAAACACAACGTCTCGTTCCCTTCTCAGGGAACAGGGTTGCATGCGTAAGCCAGACGTTTTACAATGTCTTTGAAAACATTGTTGGCTGACTCTATCATCACTGATGTAACGATGTATCCCCTCCCAGAGCCCAAGGGAGCTACTGATGGCATAAAGCTCTCCATTACTGTTCTGAATTGATCCATAAAAATCCCTTAACTCTGCTCTTACATTTGACTTTATGATGATTTTAACGTCAATGTTGCACTGTTTTTCATGAAGACAAGAGTTAAAGCAATTGATAGCCCATTCTGTTTGCTCTACAATATTAGAGTAATTTTGGCTTTTCCTTAAAAATGTCTGAATCTACTGATGTGATGTTTGCACACCTTGAATTGCCTATCATTATTTGCCCCTAGGTGTGAATATGTGTCATGTTGCCCTGTGATGAACTGACATCCTTATTTGGCTCTGGATCCACTGTGACGATGACCAGAATGGACCAGTTACTGAAGATAAATGAAGGAATAAAGGAATTACAGTATATTCACAGTGCATCAAAGTGCATCTTTCAACAGCTGTTGGCAAATTGTTGTGGGTGTGTCACTAAAAGTAAGTAAAGTGAGTAAATTCTATGCAGACTTGTAGGCAAGATCTGCACTTCTATGAAACAGGGGTAAAAAATTGGCATTTTTCTTGTGTTTATTTATTTATTTATTTATTATTCATTCAGCAGTACTCAGAGTTTGGTTATGGTTCACCACCACTTTTTTGCCAACTTACCTCCACTGTCCAACATGAGTCATGTGTCATGTAAAGCAACAGATAAGTTGCATATCTGTCCCAAACAGAATACAATAAATAACACAACAAAGGATTAATACCTACAATATGTGATAATGAAAGCTAAGATGCTATATACAGTGGATATTTTTTTTAAATGTCTGCACACTGCGGATAAAATTGCAGGTTAAACTGTGCACACTTACATATGCAAAAAATACTGTAAGTTTTTTTTTTTTTTCATTTTCTTTTCTGCTTTACTGAGCTATTCATCTAATAGTTTTTGATCTGTAAGCACAACATTATTATATTTGTTTTTGTATTTGTTTCTGACATACATAATAAATAAAATGGTAGTAAAATACATTTAGGTATCAATGAATTCAATAAAAGTTTATTTAATAAAATTTTGGTGATCTGTCATCAACATTACAGAACAACCAGATCGATAAAATGGTCTCTCTACAAAGACTACAGATTATTTAATGAATAATTCTGTATTGAGAGATATGTAATCATGAGCTTTTTTTTGTTTATGCTCATTTTAAGCATTTTCAGAGCCTCTATTGAACTGTAAATGTAGTCAATACTCACCCAGATGGGATATTAAAATATTAAAATATATAGCCTAATTGCCACAGCACCACAAGGACTTTAATATAATAACTATCATACTTTGATCAAGTGCATATCCCTAACAATGCTGTGGAAATTTAGACTGCATCATGATTTCACCTTGATTTTGATAGAAAGCATACTGGCCTAGAGTGAAACCTGAGTGAATAAAACAAATCATTCATCCAACATATTAGCTGCATCACAAGTAGATTGAAATAGCTAGAGTAACAGGAATGTCATGAATTTTGCTCATATGTTTTAATATGTGATTTAGTTTCTCAACAGCAGACAGACTGTCTGTAGCTCTATTTCCAGGTACAGTTATGCCCTGTTAAGTCACTAGTTTGTGGTTTAGGATGACAGAGGAATGAATCTAAGGTGAATGGGTAAACATTCTGCATTTATGCAAATAAATGGGATGTAAAAGGGAGAATGCAACCACACAATGCACTGATCAAATTGGATTTCTCATATAGTTGTACTATGCCATAGCTGTACTTCATGGCTTTCAATTCAGTGACCCAAAATAACTTGTTCACGTAGTGAGAAAATGCTCAGAGTAGCATGACTGCCTAACATCACAGCACAAGCTCAAGGGATAAAAGGATGGCACTATGCAAGTGAGTATTACTACTGATTCCATGTAGAGAACAGAAATATGTGAAGCTGGTAAAGTGTGGAAATGGAAGTAGTAAAATGGATTTTATTAAATAGATAAAAAATGAATTAATGTTATTAAAAATACTTTTCAACATCCAATATTGTGGTGTATTTACCTGTTTCAGGTTCCACAGAGAAGTATGGCTGTCCCTGTAGTATACTGTACACAAGTTTAGCACTGTTTCCATAGGATTCATCATCGGCATCTGTAGCAGTTACTCTCATTACAAATGCACCTGAAGGGATAAAAGAGAGGGGGAAAGAATCAATGAAAGAAGAAATATTGTCAAAGTAGCTCACACAGCTAATCATCATATCCAATTTTCATCTTAGAAAATAATGTATATTACTACTACTACTAGAACTAAGCCCTTCTTCTTCATAAAAACACATCCTGGTGGCACTATTCTGGCATGCGCACACCCTTTGAGTTGAAATTAAAATATGTAAATTTGTGTTCACACCCCCAGTGTGACAAGTGATGAAGGCCAATCGTTGCTCGGTCATTTGCTCTTTTATCCCTGATCAGCTTATATCATGGTGCTTAATATCTAAATTATAATCTCATAATTTCCTCAGTATTACTATGTGATGAACTTTTCTTTGATAGTCAAATTTCAATACGTCTAGTAATACTGGGTCATCCCATCCTTTATCACGCTCTCTCTCTCTCTCTCTTTCTCTCTCTTTCTCTCTCTCTCTCTCTCTCTCTCTCTCTCTCTCTCTCTCTCTCTCTCTAGTTAGGAATCATTAAACCAGAGTTACACAGTCTGATCTACTCAAAGAATTATAATTAGCCTAATTAAACCAAATGTATCTCAATTCATAGTAGGACATTTTTAGATTTCCTTTCCCACTCAACACAACAAGTACAGTTGCTTTAAATAAATGTTTTATCTACAGTGCCTTGCGAAAGTATGAACCCTTGAACCCAAAGCCTTGAACTGTTCGACCTTTTGCCACATTTCAGGCCTCAAACATAAAGATATAAAACTGTAATTTTTTGTGAAGAATCAACAACAGGTGGGACACAATCATGAAGTGGAACGAAATTTATTGGATATTTCAAACTTTTTCAA
>JAFFST010047863.1:101271-120834 GCA_022414735.1 Noturus placidus | reverse complement strand
TATATATATATATATATAATTTTTTTTTTTTTAGAAACAGTGAAAGTAACTAAGGACAGTAAAATATTGATTATATAATTTTTAGATGTGTCCATTAATTATTTTCTGGACATTTTGATGAATCTGTGACACTGCTGATGTCAGTACAATTGCTCACACATAGAAAACAAAACTGTCCATAAAACTGAATCATAGTATCATATGAAGGGAGTACATTTTAAACACCATGCTAATCATATTGTATATGTATTTCTATCTTAGTATGAAGTTGCCACAATATTTGGAAAAAGTATATCTTTCTGTTTCTGTGTTGAAACCTGAGTTTCATTGGTTTCTAAGTGTTAAGACTATGTAAATATTGTATGGTAAATTATATAATAATAGAAAGTCAGGTCCAGCCCTTTTTATTGAGATGATGAAGTTGTGCTTACTGCAGCATGGTAGCATTAAGCTATCATGATGTAGAGCGCACATATATGCAGTCCTTGAGAACCTGGTTCTGGTGAGAAAGTGTTATCATTGCTGTCATGTAACAGGACTGATTAGAGGATGGGGTTTTTGGAAGGGTCCAGATAGGAGATTATGTGGCGATGGCTGATTTAGAAGGCACCAATAAGCTAGAGGCTGATAAAGGGTTTATTTTATTGTTTTTCCTTTTAGAGGCCTCCACACTCTGAGTTGAACTTTTCTATAGTGATGACAAGTGCATCCTTGGAATCTCACAGAAACCGTTTGTGGCAATTAAACTGTGGTGATTCTTGTGATTGCATTTTCTAATTAATATTCAAGGCTGTCCTTGGGTTTTAATAGCATTCTGGATATTTGAGGCAGCATGCCTATTAAACATTTAAACAGCATATCTTTTTAAAATTCTACGTGCTGCCCCATGCCAAGGGGGGCAGATAGGCCCACAAAAGAGGGGGAAAAATCCTTGCCAGATGTTCAGCACTTTCATTTAATTATCTCAATTTGATTATTGTATTAAGAGTCAGCAGCATATTAAAAAGTTGTTTATGAAGAAAGGCATCAGTGTAGTAGGATTAACAGTGGCTTAATATAAAAAAAAGTAAAGAAAGGAACGTGGAAGGGTAAATATTCTGATATAAAGCCTCACAGCCTTACTCGTCATATTAACTAGCTTATATGGTGGGTGTACAAGTGTGTTTGTGTGTTTACACATGCTTACAAAGATCATGGCTTTTCATTTTTGTCTTAATAAGTATTTAACTGGGAATGCATGTGTTGGTGGTTTGAAACAAACATTCTGGCTGTACAAGCAACAGGGATTTATGTATTATTGTGTCACACTAAACATCAGAAAGAGACAGAGAGAGAGCGCGAGAGAGAGAGAGAGAGAGAGAGAGAGAGAGAGAGTGAGTGAGTGTTGTAAGTCAGGTTAGTAGAGCAGCTGTGCCCTGGCTAGTGAGACTCTGTCTTTGTAATTGCTGTAAACCTGTCTGCGAGGTAGTGATCTATTTCTCCAGGGACTTATAAAAAAATCAGTCTGGAGTAGCCGTGCCTACTGGGAATACATTTCCCATAGTCCAGCAAAGCCTCATTTGCTCAACCTTGTGTTGTGTCAGTTATTTCCTTCCCTCTCTCCTTCACTTTCTCTCTTTGCTTTGCCCCGGAAGGGCTGCCTAAGACATGGATCATTTAGGGAATCTGGGCTAGCCCTCTCCACTCCTGGTGCTGTGCTGATGGATGGTTGAACGCATATATGGGGTAACACTCTCTATGTCTGTACATTCATTTTACACAATGTCGTTGGAGAAAAGGTTACTTTCCTTTTCTCCTTCCCTATGACCTTGACATCTAACAATCGCAGAGGATGGAGAATGAAGCTCTGATCAAGTAGAGAGGCAGATTGGGAAATGGAAAGGACAGGAAAAAAGAGTGGCGATGCATGCTGGTATGACATGTTGGATGAGCAATGCACTCCATATGATACAAAGCTTGAAACACCATCATCAGGCCATCATCAATTTAGATAAACTTCATGCATATCTACTAAGAGAATGATGCCGAGCAAAATCAGCAATCCCATCAAATTATAAGTGCTAGATCTGCCAAATACAACTTTTTATTATTTTTTCCAAAAATAAAAACAATACTGTTTATAGTGTAATATATTCATGATTTAAAAATGACAAGAGGTTCCCTTGCTCAGATTGAATTGTCATGAAGTAACTTAAAAATTCAGCCACTTGGTGGAGCTCACCATCTCTCAAACAGTGCAAAACAATTATGGCAGTGTTCCTCTCTCTCTCTCTCTCTCTCTCTCTCTCTCTCTCTCTCTCTCTCTTCTCTGCCTTTCTTTCTCTCTCTCTCTCTCTCTCTCTCTCTCTCTCTCTCTCTCTCTCTCTCTGCTGTTTTTATTCAATTCAAATACTAAGTGTATTCAATTGAGAGGGCATTCATTAGGATACTTTGTATGCTGTAAATAGCTTACCAATAATAGTGGAATCGTCAATTTAATACCTGCTGTGTATTCACTTGAAACCAAAATGACACTTAAACAACAGAAAATGTTTGTAATCCTGCATGAACAGATATAAACAGAAATACAAACAGAAATACATTCAAGATTTTTTTATAGTTAAATTGCATACTTATCAAGTGTTTTAACTGACTGCCAAACATTTAATAAAAATCCAACGTCCATCCAAATTAAGATTAAAGATCATGTGTTTAAAAGCTCATAGCTCATTTGATTTTGCAAAGATAATTAGACTCAACTGTCATGAGTGTTGCACATCTGTAGCTAATTTGTTGAATAATGCGAACACATAAATGAGGCACTACAAATAAATAAATAAATAAATAAATAATAAAAAAACAAACAAACATGAAACTGTCCCCAGAAATCATCATGGTGAACAGAGTTTACAAGAATTCCAGTGGGGAAAAAATAGAAAATGTCTACTTTTTGTAAAACTTCACTTTGGATGGAAAAATATACACATACTGTATGTTTCTTTATATACTGCTTCACCAGTTCAGTCACCGTTTTCTCATTCTGTTCTGTATTTTGTCTGTTACTTATTTGTTCTGCGATGTATATTGTGTTGCATCTATCTATCTATCTATCTATCTATCTATCTATCTATCTAGATAGATAGATAGATAGATAGATAGATAGATAGATAGATAGATAGATAGATAGATCGATAGATAGATTTTCAGTCATTTTTATAGACAAACCTTTTATGATGTGACCTGAAGCCAGACAGTAAAAGAGTGGACAGATGACAGTTCGCAGTAATAAGCGGCTTAGTAGAATCAGGCAAAAGCATTTGTGTAATTGGAGAATTCCTATAAGAATAATTCCTAGAGAACATTATCAAAGCATGCACAATTCCTCTTATCAGTCCATGACACGCTGTTTAAAGATCTGACTGAATTTAAAGAAATGCAAAGCCTTTCAAAGCAAGAATTTGCATTTACCTCTATTCTTAGCTATCTTTGATAATCCAATATTTTACAATATTGAACTGCTAAGAAATCTCAGAAAATAATCAGCAGCACCGTCCTAAGCAAACTCTATATTCGCTAAGTTGAACAGTGTAAATGTACACTAATGTAAGACATTCTGTCTGAATTATGTATTTTCTAGAAAAAAAAAACCACACAAAAAAACCCAAATCTAAGCAATATATATACAATAGAACTTGCATTGCTGATTCTACCAGCCTTATCAAAGCTTTCAAAACTACACATGAGATTGTAATGCTACCAAACACTGACAGTACAGCTATAAACAAGAAG
Source organism: Noturus placidus (assembly GCA_022414735.1). NCBI lineage: Eukaryota > Metazoa > Chordata > Actinopteri > Siluriformes > Ictaluridae > Noturus > Noturus placidus. The sequence goes on along the minus strand of JAFFST010047863.1, from coordinate 117,066 downwards.
TGATACACAAAGAAGGATTCATTCATATTCGATAATCATTGCATTATATTTTTTAACATGCTAAATCCTTCTTTAACAACCTGCAGATGAAAAGAATAAACCATCCACTTACATTCTTGCAGCTTCAAATCCTTCTCTGGCTAACTTTATTCACAGATTTAAACAGATTTACAGTGAGATACATCCACAGCAGCAGTGTAAGTCACGGGGTAAAGCGCACATGGCTTAATAATAACCTTTAGATTCAGCAAGAGCAAGTATGTACATGACTGCACTCTTTCAGTGTGCTCCTTTCATCTGTCTGAGTAAAAGGGATGGAGAGAGAGAGAGAGAGAGAGAGAGAGAGAGAGAGAAAGAGAGAGAGGTTTTACCTTCAGTGTTCATGCTCCGTTGCTGATCTACGCGTTAGCAGTCATGCTGCTCTGTCCCTTTTTAGCAAAGCGAAGCACTGCCTGCTCTGTCACTTTTCCTGCACTTACATGCCAAGCTCGAGTGCAGTCTGCGTGTAGAGATGCGTGTATGGGAGCCAGTGTGTATGAGTGTGAAAGAGAGGGAGTGAGAGCGAGAGCGCGTGTGCGGCTACCTCACTGACATGCTGTCTTCTCTTTCAAACGTGTCCCTCTGTGTTTCTTGCTTCTTTTTTGTGCCTATCAAAATGCATGGGCATGATTGATTTTTTCTACTTTTATGTTTACTCGGTTGTCTTTGTCTTCATTATTTCCTTCTACGTTTACACGTTGTTGTGATCTCTCTCTCTCTCTCTCTCTCTCTCTCTCTCTCTCTCTGTCCGTTGCTGTCAGTGAGAGAAAGAGTGAAGGAGAAAGGACTCAGCTCATGATTGGCTGCCACTCAGAATTCCCCAGTAATGACGACAGGAAGAAAGAAAAAAAAATGAAGAAAGCGAAGGGGTTAGTAGAGCCTTTAGTCCCCTGGAGCTGTTTCTTTGACTTAGCTTGCCACAGAGCACAGTGGGAGTGAAAGGATACATAAAGGCCGTCACTGGAAGGTTAGGATGGACACAGCCGAAGAGAAAAGGGATTCATATAAGGAGGAGGAATAGAGAGAGGGAGAGAGACAGAAGGACAGTTTATAAGAGAGAGAGAGAGAGAGAGAGAGAGAGAGAGATTGGGAAAGACACAAAGGAAAGCTCAAGCAATAGATGGCAGTAATGATCCATTGCAAAAAGACACTTCATGATGGATGGAGTCGCTGATGCTTGATGTCTAAAGCAATCCAGGCCTGAACTAATCCAGTGCTAAATGACACCGGGATGAAGGAGAAAAAGACCATAAAATGTAAAACAGCAGCAGAAGAGAATGGCAAGAGACTACTGCTGACTTCTTATTCTTTATGAGTTGAGTATTTCTGAAGGACAGCTTTCAGAAATTCTGTTCAAGTCTATCATTTAGCATCTACCCTTACCTCAGTGGATGGATATATCAGAGCCAACATGCACACATGGTACAGCATTCATATTTAGATGGGAAATAAGCTAAGCACCAGTGATTTGTGTCTTTTGGTGTAAGATAAATTTTAAATTGAGATTAAGAGAGATTAAAAGAACATGAGTAAGCTTGTAATAGATAGCTAGCTAGCAAAAGGAAAATATATGGGCCTTTCATATGATGATTTGTGTAAAAGTACCACTGGCCCGATAACCTATCTAGTAAAGATACTTTGAAGCTCATGGTTTTCTATGAATATTTTATTAGCAGAGAAAAAAGGTTAAAAGTGACTCAGTGGTGGCTGCTTGCCCTGAACTTTTTATCCATAGATTTGCTGTGTTTTCCTGATCTGAAATATATCCAGCTAAATTAACATATTAACAAATAAGAATGAACAAATGAGTGAGAGATGATCCCTCAGTGCAACTGAAAGTGTAATTAACTTTGACTGGGGCTTTCTGTTGTGGCAAATCTTTATCCATTATAGTTCATACTGTTTTAGGTGTGTGGGTGTGTGTGTGTGTGTGTGTGTGTGTTTCATTAGTTTTTTTTTTTTTCTACATTCATACTATTACAACCGCACACAACACACAAGCATATATAGAGTACATAGATTATTAATTAATACACCAGATAAGACAGGTTTGCACAGCCAATGCCTGTATGGTTGGTATTTTGCTTCTAAGTTAATTACAGTTGATATATATCAGATCAGAGAAGTTTTGTCTCGACTGGATGAATATTTACAGAGTTACAGCTTTGCATTTATATTCTGATTAAACTGAGCAAGGTGGTGGGTTTACATAAAAACAGATCACTGAGATTGTCATGTAATGAAGGTGAAGATGGATGCAGATGATGTTTAATAAAAATTACAACAAAACACAAAACAAAAAAACTGTGAAATAGCATAAATGACACAAAAGCATGAATCCAAACATAAACATGGAAACGAGGTGCACACAGATAGACGAGAACACAAGACCATGAGTGCTGTACACACCTTGACTAAATACCCATACTCATAAACCCCAAACATGAATCAGTCGTGTGACATAGCAGTGGCTGCTGAGAATCGTAGTCCCGGGTTAGTTCCTGTATATCCGTAACAGATCCCCCACTTTAACACACAGATCCCGAAGCACGTACAAAGTTCGGGAGGGGTCCTGGATACCCTTAACAAAAGTCCTTAAGCCTTACCAAGTTCACTTGAGTGTCATCCCTCATAGGGCTTGAAAGAGGATGCTTAAAATGATCTCTGAGGTACAGATGCAGGGCACTCTCTTCTACACTAGGGGAAGATGACACAATATCCGGCCTGGCATGGGCACGGAGCGATGGCTACCGCATAGACAGAAACAAAACTAAAGGTGGAGCCTGAGGAGGGAGCGATGTTCAACATGGAGCTAGAGGTGGGAACGATGCTCTGTGCAAGGTCAGAGGGAGGAGCAAAGTTCTCTGCAAGGTCAGAGGGGGGAGCGAATTTCTCTGTGAGGCCAGAGAGGGGAACAATGCTCTCTGCGACACATGAAGGGGTAACGATGAATTTTGTGTCGCAAGAAGGGGAAGCGACATGCGGCATGAAGCAAAGAAATGGAGTGATGTATTCAGCGGAATGTGAAGGCATAACAACATCCTCAGCGGAGCAGGATGGTGGAGCAACGTCCTCAGCTAGCAGGAAGAGGAAGCGATGTCCAAGGAGAAGCTTGGCATAGTGACATAGTTATACAAAAGCATGACCCCAAACATAAACATGGGTACGAGGTGCACACAGATAGATGAAAACACCAGACTATGGGTGCTGTACACACCGTGTTTAAATACTAGACATGCACCGATGTATCGGCCAATAATAGGTATCGGCCGATAAAGGCAATTTTTCATGCTATTGCTGTTTAAAAACATCTGATGATCAGGGCCGATTATATACTGTCAATCAAAAAAGGTTGGGAAAACACAACATTCGTGCTGTTACGCCTCGCCAGCAGATGGCACTGTGGCGCAGCTTCAGACTGGTCAGGTGTCTTTGTTTTAGTTTAAGTATGTTGTTAATTTTTCGAGTCCCGTCGGGGCCATGTGTGTGCGGAGTTTGCATGTTCTCCCCGTGCGTCGGGGGTTTCCTCCGGGTACTTCGGTTTCCTCCCCCAGTCCAAAGACATGCATGGTAGGTTGATTGGCGTGTCTAAAGTGTCCGTAGTGTATGAATGTGAGTGTGTATGTGATTGTGCCCTGCGATGGACTGGCACCCTGTCCAGGGTGTACCCCGCCTTGTGCCCGATGCCTCCTGGGATAGGCTCCAGGTTCCCCGTGACCCTGAAAAGGAGTAAGCGGTTGAAGATGGATGGATGGGTGGATGTTGTTAATTTGCCTCAGGTGTGCATGTTTTAGTTGAGTTATGTTTGCTATTTAAACCCCTCAGTTACTGCACACTTTGCGCAGTATTATCGGTAGTATAGTGAGTATTAACCCAAGGTCGCCTGAGTTCCCGTTTATGTGTTCACGGTGTAGCATGTCGGTGTAGCATGCTAGCGGTCGTAACTAGTTACCTGGTAATCAAGTATAGTCAGTATAAACCACGCTTCCTGTGTTTGTTTGTTTGTTTGATTCGTTTGGTTATAAATTCGTTGATCTTCACCTGCATCTGTCTCCAGTCCTGATCCGTGACAATAACAATAAACTCAGATAGTCATCGTTTAGGAAACTATGTAAACTATATAATATACACCAAAATATAACATTAGCTGCATTTACATGAACAACAATAATCCACTCTTAATACGATTAAGGCCATACTTTGATTAACTACCATGTAGACAATAATTTTTAATTACCTTAATCTAAGTAAGGTCATAATCTAATTAAGCAATAATCGAATTAAGACAGGTGAAGTACTCCTGTTTTAAATCACATTATGGATGTATATTACTGACATGTAAACACCTTAATCACATTATGAACGAGTTTTCACCGCATCTTGCGACAGAACATGATCACACACGGCAGTGCTTTTTACGGCGAACAAGAGAGTTCAGCTGTGTTCCAAACCACATACTTTCCTACTATAGGCCTGTAGTGGGGAAAAATACATGTATCTCAGCTACTATATAGCAGTAAGTACACGGTTTGAGATGCAGCCCATGGCTTCAAGCAGTTGTCTATTAGCACGTACAGAATGACAAATAATTAACTGCACTTAAAGCATTGGTCATTTTTTTTTATTTATTTTTTTTTTAATAAAAACAAAACTGTATACAGTACCATAAAGAAGATGAACTGTATGTTGATACGCAAAATTCTGGAGGGATGTCGGATGGCATGGCGCGGTGATGTAATGATGTGGGCTGTTAATCTAATTATGTTCTAAAACATGTAAAACGGGAACATGACAGGAGTATTCTAAAAACGAATCATGTAAACACCTTAATCACATTATTATCTTAATCAGAGTAAGGTCAAAACCAGTTTATCCTGATGTGGATCCAGAGGCAGTCCTGGTAACAATGAGCTCAAGATAGGAGACACCATAAGGACACACACACACACACACACACACACACATTCAGATTTGGGTAAATGGGTAAATTGGCATAAACAGTCTGCCTATGTGCATGTTTTTGGACACTTGGAGGAAACCAGAGAACTCAGAGGGAGGACACCCACATGAACAAGTAGAGAACATAGAGAAGTAGAGAACTGTAACACAAGGTCAGGATCAAACCTTGGAATATGTAGGTTTGAGGTGGTGATCCTACCCACTGTGCCACCATGTTGCCCTCAAAACATGTAAAATATTTTTTTATAACCAACAGGTTATTAAAAAAAGAGCACATGAAACACATGAAGTTCCCCGACCTTTGGTTTATGTGAAAGCAAGCACAATTACATTGGATAATTAAGGGTTCTTAGCGTAAATTCTACTCAATAGTTCTACTCGAGGCCATTTCTGATAGGGAAACATTGCTGTAGAGTTCTACATAGACCCTTTAAGGGTTCCCCATAACAACAACCAAAGACCACTTTAAGGTTAAGAGTGCAGCGCTGACCTCATGTATTAGGTTTTGATGGTAATGTAAGTCATATATTTTTATACAGGACAAAAAACAGAAATATTGGAAGCCTGTTTTGATAAAGTGTTGTCAACTCCATATAAAATCCCATATTGTTGGCAACAATGTAAGAAGTCAGGCTTCTCCACCACCTAAAGTCCCTTAAAACCTCTGTCAATTGTTATCTGTCTTTTATAGTATTTTATAGATTGTTATTTGAAAGTCTTTTATAGATTTTCCAAAATTGCATATGCATAACTTTGTAATGATAATGAATGGGTTAAAAAAGCATTTAGTAGGTACCCTTATTTCTTAGGGTAACGTTTTTTTTTTTTGTTGTTGTTGTTGTTGTTACCTAAGGGTGATTTTCATAGGGCTACATGACACCTAATTATAAGATTGTCATGGCAACTGTGGTTCATAATGGTTGTTATGTAACAGTTGCCAAAAATTTAATAAAAGTGATCACAAAAATATGCCCAGCAGTGTCTGCTAACCTTTGTTGTGCAATTCTGATGAATATATACTGTCATGACAGAGCAAACACGAACTCTGTTTGGTCACGTGACGTTGTTTTGGTTAACTTTCGCTTCCTGCTCTGAAATGGAAGGATGTAATTATGATTTGCACCTGTTGTCTATTGTTTAAGTTAATCATGTTGGATATTTAAACCCGTCAGTTTGAAGCGCACGTTGCGCGTTAGTGTTTGTTTGTTCTTTGCAACTGTTTATTGTGAGAGTCTGTTTGAGTATCGGCCAAATGCCTGTGTATGGATTATATACATGTGTTAGTTGAAGCCGGGATAGGAAGCTTAGCCGTAAATGCTAATGCAGACTCGAGATTGACCAACTGTTGTCACTTTCTCACCAAGCTGCTTGGCAATGGTCTTGTAGCCCATTTCATACTTGTGTAGGTCTGCAATTTTGTCCCTGACATCCTTGGATAGCTCTTTGGTCCTGGCCATGGTGGAGAGTTTGGAATCTGATTGATTGATTGATTGCTTCTGTGGACAGGTGTCTTTTATACAGGTAACAAACTGAGATTAGGAGCACTCCCTTTAAGAGTGTGCTCCTAATCTCAGCTTGTTACCTGTATAAAAGACACCTGGGAGCCAGAAATCTTTCTGATTCAGAGAGGGTCAAATTCTTATTTCCCTCATTAAAATGCAAATCAATTTATAACATTTTTGACATGCATTTTTCTGGATTTTTTTGTTGTTATTCTGTCTCTCACTGTTCAAATAAACCTACCTTTAAAATTATAGACTGAACATTTCTTTGTCAGTGGGCAAACATACAAAATCAGCAGGGGATCAAATATTTTTTTTTCCCTCACTGTACTTGATTCTTAATCTGTGGCCACAGTGGAGGACAGAACACATGCGGCCAAGGTAATTGCAGGCATAGCTAAGTCAAAATAATAAGGCAAATGGGTCAACATGAAGGAAAACTAGACCATGAAACAAGGCACGGAATTATAGTAACAAATACATGATAATAAATCAACAAAGTGAAACAACACCTGGAATATACAAACTAATCAATATGCTAACACATAACAAAAAGCAATAACCGGAAACAGAAACCAAACATGAGCTCATGGCTTTCGTTTTTTGTAAGAACCACAATGAGAATGGGGGAATTCATGACACAACTTACATGGAAAGTTACAAAATTTGAATATAGTTATGGCTTAGCATTTCTGTTCTTTCAATTCCATTATAATGACACCAAATGAAATCCAACCACATCAACCTTTCTTATTCAAATTCATAGACATTCTGATATCAGGTTAATTTACTTCAAATTCCTCTTTTATTTTCATAAACAAATATCAAATAAGTCCTCTACAGGGAGTCTAATGAGTCGCTAAAGAACACTATAACTTAAATGTTGTCAGTCCAGTGGCAGTTATACTAAGTTTAGAAATGTTCTCATCATCTACATCTCACTACATGTATAATTAAAATATATAATTAGTCAAGTAGGTTCTTTGTTACTGTGTAAATTGTCTCTACCAGTGTGTGCATCATAATTTACATTCCAGGCTCGAGTGCATATATCGAGTTTGGATATAAGTAACAGTATCATGTAAAATAATACCAAATGGGGGCAATGTTGAGCTGGGGTTTCTGTTCCACTAAACACCTTTCTAAAAATACAAAATAGAATTCATCACCAAACAAATATATTTAAAATGTGAGTAACTGCAAGGCAAACAAAGCTAACATGTGTCCAAGCAGAAGATTAATGCATATCATATAAAATCATAGGGAAGGCATTTATCACACATACCCCTTAATCCATTACACACACACACACACACACACACACACACACACACACACACACACACACACACACACACACAGGGAAAGTTTATTACTTCCATCTGCATTTCATCTTCATGGAAGCAGACTGCAAAAATGATGAGTAATGATGAGTAAGGCTGAGAGGTTAAAGAGTGTCCACACAGGCACTCATACTCACACACATACACACACCAAAACAAGCTCTATATCATTTCAACCCCTCAGACTAGGCTTCAAAAGTTGAACCGATTTTCCCAGGACAATCAGAATAATGATCTTGACTCTGATGATGAAGAAGAAGTGCCTGGCCGTGATTTCTAAATTTGTGAAAATGTCCAAGATTCTGCTTTAGTTTCATTATGATGTCCTTATGGTTTAATGCTGTAACTGTGTACGCATGTTTGCATTCCTTTAACCTCCCTCTATGTAATTCCCACCTTCTCGCAACACCATTTGGTCGATTATTAAAGGCTTGCAGAAACTACTGGCCACATTCCTGAAATCTGTCATGATGTGGTTGATGAGGCAGAAGCAGGCGCAGACTTGCTTTTGAGTATTTATTGGTGGTGACGAACAAAACAACACAAATAATGACACTAAGAATACTCTACCTTAATACTGTGAGTAGAAACTAAACACTCAGGCTAATAAACATGAACAGCATAGCATGAAACAAAACCAAACACTAAGACTGACCTCAGACAACGTGACACAGAGACAGGAGTCTAAACAACGAAAGACAAAGACACAGGGAAAACATGGACTATATATACCCATGTGTGCTCATTAACTACAACAAGAAGCAGGTGCAAGAAGACATGTGACTAGTAGTAAAACCATGTGACATCAAAGGGGCAGTGGCTGCTGGGACATGGAGTCTGGAACACTGGGGTGGAGACACACAGCCTCCCACAGAGGCTCGGGAACGCAGGGCACCTCCTACAGAGGTTCAGGAACGCAGTGCGCTTCCCACAGAGGCTCTGGAATGCAGGGCACTTCCCACAGAGGCTCAGGAACGCAGTGCGCTTCCCACAGAGGCTCTGGAACGCAGGGCGCTGCCCGCCGTGGCACAGGAACGCAGGGCGCTGCCCGCCGTGGCACAGGAACGCAGGGCGCTGCCCGCCGTGGCACAGGAACGCAGGGCGCCGCCTCCGCTGCAGAGGGGAACAGTATGGCATATGCTGCGGTGCAGGATGGCTCGTCCGCTTCCTGAGGGGCTGAGACCTCCCCCTCGGTCTCTGTAGTGCCGGAGGCTGCCCTGTTAGCCCCGGGCTAGATCACCGCACTGCCTGAACACAAAGGAGCAGAGGTTAATGGGCTTACCTCAGACTGGAGCGCCTCCATCTCCGTAGTGCCAGAGGCTGCCATGTTAGCCCCCAGCTGGAGCTCCTCCATCTCTGTAGCGCTGGAGGCTGCCATGTTAGCGCCCCGTTGTCGCGTCATCTGGAGAATAAGAGGTTGCCATGTCCTCCTCTGATTGGCGCTCCACAGTTGCTGGTGCCCCCCCCCCCAAATTTTTTAGGCCAGCCTTCTCCTTCTGGCTAGGCCACTTGGCAAACTCCACCTGCCATGGGGGGTTCTCCGGCAGGGGGGACCGAGTGGCCGTGTCCTCAACCGAGCAGACAGACTGAGCCTGGACCTGGAGCTCGGGGACTGGAGCCATGGTCTGGAGCTCAAGAGCATGATGTGTGACCCGTGGCATGACCTGGGACTCAAGGGCGTGAGGCGGGACCTGGGGCTCAAGGGCGTGAGGCGGGACTAGGCTCTTGGATGTAACTTGGTTTGTGGATGTGGACGCAACCTGGCTCTCGGAAATAACTTGGCTCGTGGACGTGCCTTGGCTCATGGACGCGCCTTGACTCGTCGATGCGCCTTGGCTCATGGACGTGCCTTGGCTCGTGGACATGTCGCAACTTGGCTCGTGGACGTGGATGCAACTTGGCTCTGCAGCCTGGACGTGGACGTGCCTTGGCTCTGCGGCCTGGACGTGGATGTGCCTTGGCTCTGCGGCCTGGATGTGGACATGACAGGGCCTTCAGGTGAGGACAGGGACGAGACAGGGGTTTCTGACGTGGGCACGTGTGCGATGGGGCTCTCGGGCATGGGCACGTGGGAAACGGGGCTCTCGGGCACGTGGGAAACGGGGCTCTCGGGCATGGGCACATTGGAAACGGGGCTCTCAGATGTGCTCTCACTCAGTTGTAGCTGTTTATGTAGGGCGATCATATGCTCGAGGTCATCCAGACCTTGAGTGATGCGTTCCTGGAGCGCCGTACACATCGGCGTGGCTTCTAGCCCGAGTTGTCTCAACTTCTCGAGCTGTTCTGCTTGCCGCTGAAGCCGCGCTAACGCTGATTATAACAATCTATAACAGAAGCTTGGCTTTCAGGCATGGGCACGGGTGAAGCCTGGCTTTCGGTTGTGGGCATGGGTGAAGCCTGGCTTGCGGGCGCGGGCACGGGTGAAGCCTGGCTTGCGGGCGTGGGCACGGGTGAAGCCTGGCTGTCGGGCGTGGGCAGAGCTTGCTTTTGGTGGTTCATCCTTTCATAATGTTCATGAAAAGGTAGGTCCACCTTGGTCACCACATTAGCTCCCCTTAACAGCTGGTTCAGATTGTATCCCACCTCGGGGTCTCCAAACTCCTTCAAAAAGGCTGCCATAAATCGCCGACTATCCTCAAGTTCCCAGGATTGGGTGGAGGCCAATTGTTGTGCCCAGCTGAAAAAATCAGGACACCATAAACCGAACCCATTCGACTTCTTTGGGCTTCGTATCCGGCAGGCTTGAAAAATGCTCCTGACAGTCCCTCAAAAAATAGTCAGGGTAGCCGAAAAAACCGTTAAACCTGTCCGGCAGATCCACAAAAATTTCCTGTGGAAATTGCATGGAATCCAGCTCTGGGATGTTGGTCGTGGATTTCCGGGGTTTGTGTCTTCTCCTTCTTAGCACTGCCGCCATGGTGATGTCTGCTGCTTCCAGGAAAGGTCTTCCGTTCTGTCACAATGTGGTTGATGAGGCGGAAGCAGGCACAGACTTGCTTTGAGTATTTATTGCTGGTGACAAACAAAACAACACAAATAATGACACTAAGAATACTCTACCTTATTACTGTGACTAGAAACTAAACACTCAGGCTAATAATCATGAACAGCATAGCACGAAACAAAACCAAACACCAAGACTGACCTCAGACAACATGACACAGAGACAGGAGTCTAAACAACGAAAGACAAAGACACAGGGAAAACATGGACTATATATACCCATGTGTGCTCATTAACTACAACACGAAGAAGGTGCAAGAAGACATGTGACTAGTAGTAAAACCATGTGACATCAAGGGGGCAGTGGCTGCTGGGACATGGAGTCTGGAACACTGGGGTGGAGACACAGTCCATGTGCTTGGAACAGTCATTGTCAGTGTATAGCCACCAGATGGGGCGGCTGTGGCTCAATCGGTAGAGCGGGTTGTCCACTAATCCACTAATCGTAGGGTTGGCGGTTCGAATCCCGGCCCGGGTGATCCCATGCCGAAGTGTCCTTGGGCAAGACACTGAACCCTAAGTTGCCCCCGATGGCAAGCTAGCACCTTGCATGCAGCTCTGCTACCATTGGTGTGTGAGTGTGCTCTCATTTGTAAGTCGCTTTGGATAAAAGCGTCTGCTAAATGTAAATGTATGTATGTATGTAGATGGCGCCATAACCTGCCAAGGTGCAGTTCCGGCGGGTAGCCACCAGGGGCACCATAACCGGCCAAGGTGCAGTGCCGGCGCGTTGCCACTAGGGGCGCCATAACCGGCCAAGGTGCAGTGCTGCACCTGGCCACCAGGGGGAACCGTGACAAAAGCAACCATTAGCCTACTCTCAGTGAACGCGCGAAGGTGAAGCAATGTTGTGTATGGCATCAAACAGTTGCTTGACAATAGCAGTAAATAACAGCTTACCTGAGTCGAAACAATATAAGGTCATTTTTAATTTCATGTTATCACATTGCTTCATATTACATGGCCATTCAAATGTGCAAATGAAAACCAATTTTATTTATGTATCTATATATTGTGCCAATAGTGTGTCTTTTTCAGTGTATTAAAGACTGCATTCATAGTAACAGTTTTGAGGAGTGTATTTACTTTACCTACATCTGTAGGAGAATGGAATTGACTACTCTTTAACTGAAACATGAAACTGATCCATTTGCATTCAAAACTATCATCAAGCACTGCTCCAATACAACTACATTTATTTATGAAGTTCATATTCCAGCCAAGGTAATTAATGTAATGAAAAAGAAGAGAAAGGACAAGCCAGCTTTTCTTCTTCTTCTTCTTCTTCTTCTTCTTCTTCTTCTTCTTCTTCTTCTGCTTCTTCTCCTGATCCTGCTCCTTCTTCTTTATTTTCTTCTTCTTCTTCATTACATGAATTAACTTGGCCGGAATATGACCTTCATGAATAAGTGCAGTTGTATGTTGTAAATTCCCAGACTTATACCACATTCGTAACACTGTTATAAACTGCATATCTACTCAGCAAAAAAAGAAATGTCCTCTCACATTCAACTGCTTTTATTCCCAGCTAATTTCTTGACATGGTTGCATGTAATTTTCCACTGCTAGGATGATCAGTTCAATTCAATTTTATTTGTATAGTGCTTTTTACAATAGACATTGTCTCAAAACAGCTTTACAGAAATACCAACACAGCATAAAGATATTAAAGGTGTGCATTTATCCCAACTGAGCAAGCCACTGAGTGGCAACTTTGGCAAAGAAAAACTCCCTATGATGTTAAGTGGAAGAAACCTTAAGAGGATCCAGACTCAGAAGGTAACCTATCCTCATCTGGGTAACAACAGATACTGAGAAAAAGTTCATTATGGATTTATATGAAGTCTGTTTGGCTTTAGAAGCAGCTGTAGTCCCAGCAATCTGAAATTGGAGTAGATGGGAGCTCCATCCAGAGGTAGGACATCCGAAAACGGATCAGGCAGGTCCGGAGAGTAGAGAGGATCAGGATCCCTAGTATCTCCATAAAATTGCGTGTGGCTCGACAGAAGGAGAGAGGGAGAGAAAAGAGTATTAGGACTGTGCTTAGCATAACAGAAAGTCTTGTCAGGGTAGGCTTGAGTATACAAATACGTTTTAAGCCTAGACTTAAGCACTGAGATTTATTCAGCTGTCCTTCCTGTCTCCCTGGAGCACTGTCTTAGGCATCTAACATTACAGACATTGCAGTTTATTGCTCTGGCCAAATCTGCAGTCCTCATGCTTCCCCGCAGCAGGCCTTTGGCATGTTCACGCAGGTGAGCAGGAAACCTAGACATCTTCTGTTTTTCAGAGTCAGTAGAAAAGACTTTAGTGTTCTAAGTTATTGTAATTATGACCTCAATTGCCTAACACCTGTAAACTGTTAGTGTCTTAAAGACTGTACATGTGGAATGTTTATTTATGGTTCATTGAACAAGCATGAAAAGCATAGTTTAAACCCTTTCCAATGTTGATCTGTAAAGCTTATCTGGATTTTACAAAATTATCTTTAAAATAATTATATATATATATAATAATGGCACATTTTAAAATTTAGTGGAAAGCCTTATCAGAAGATCAGAAGAGAGGAGGTTATCATAACAGCAAAGTGGGGAATAAATATGGAATGGGATGCTCAACAAGCACATAAGGGTGTGATGGTCAGGTGTTCACGTTACCATTTTTTGCGCATCCCTTTTACTTAATGGTATTTTCCATAGGGCTAAATAACCCCTACATAATATTGTCAAAGCAGCTGATGTTGTGACTCTTAATGGTGCAAAGTAAGGTTAATTGGGAAATTGAAGAAAAGTAAGCACTGCCAAATTATTCACTGCAGTGTTTGCCTCCTGTTCTTGGCACTTGGTAACATTAGCATTACTTGGTAACATCAGTATTAAAAGCTGCTGTATAATAGGTTTGGATAATGACAATCATTACACTATAATACACCATAAAATATAAAAATGTTGTGCATATTTATTTTGACCTTTAAATAAAACATTTACATTATTATTAATATCTACTGTAATGACAGAATTTTTTCTCTTGGCTTTAGACAAAGTGAACTTTACTACTATTTAAAATAACAATAAATGCTATAATATCAACATTTTTTATAAATGTCTACTCTTGTAACAGAGCTCTACGTCTATGAGAGAGAGAGACAGACAGACTCAGAAACATTGGGGACATTCCAAATCAAGTCTCCATTGAGAGTAATTAAATCTGATGACCCCCTTGCTATAAATAGAGTGTATAATGATTAGCCATACTTTCACAATCTTAATGCTGCTACCGTACACTGTTAATCAGTGACTAGCTTCTAGGTTGACAAAGCATTAGGGACATTTCACATTTAGTGTGATATTTATTCCTTAAAATATTCTATACACAGAAGAGAACATTTCATTCTCAAGAGTTAAGATTCATACATTCATTAAAGTACTGGAACATCTATGACAGAAAAGCAGACTAACAGAGCTGGATAAAGAGGAACAAGGCCAAAAAAGTTCAGCTAAATCATTCTTTGTGCTTGTTAGTAATGGATAGGTTGGTGCTCTTGGGGAAATTATACTGAATGATGGAGGCTTGGGCTGCATTGTTTGGAGATGAGAACTCTTAAAATGGCACTGTTTCAGTAATGAATGCTCCAGTGTCACTGCATTGCACTGTTTTCCTCTCTCATCTTATACCCTGTCACCCTGAGGCCCAGTGCACCCTTTCAACTTCCCAAATACATCCCCATAAAGCCAGAGACAGAAAAACTAATGAATAATCATGTTTGTTCACATCAGAATTATCCACCTGATGTTTTTGCTAATGGTGTAAACATTTAAACAGTCTTTTTGGGGAATGATAATGTAGTAAATGCCATTGTTTATATTTTTAGTCAGCAGACTGCTGCTTCAGGTGCTTGAACAACAATACTTATAATGTCACTAGATTATTTTTTTTTTCTCCACCAATAATGTAGATGGTGAGTATGTAACAACTGGTTGTACTAGATCTGTTTGTCTTGGTGGTGTTTTATGTGGTGAATAGAGGATCACAAACGTGAAGCAATTGTGTTTGTAGACAATAAATGTACTAAGCCTTTGAAGTGTGATAATGTTGTTTTTTTTTTTTTACTTTTTTACTTTTATTCTCATTTTGTATACAATTTTATTTATTTAATTTCCTAATATTGAGTACATCTAACTTGAATCCACTATTAATATTGAGTACATCTAACTTAAATGCTATTGAGCCAACTTAGATTGCAGTTGAATAAAGAAGTTGAGATGTTAACTTAAGTTAACTTAAGTTTTCCTAACTACAATTTATAAGTTATAATAACTTTTCTATTGAAGTTCACAAAAGTCAATAAATAAATAAATAAATAAATAAAAATAAATAAAAATGGAAAAAAGGCCACTTAATATATTAAGTGGAGTCAACAATTAATTTTTTACAGCGTATGGTGTGCTTGGTGTACATGATTACCTGGGTACAAGGTAAAAAAAAAAAATCTCCTGTTTTCATGTCACACAATTTTCACCTTAAATAATTCACATTTTGTGTAATTTATTTCTAAAATAATTTTCAGGTGCTGTGCCAAATATTGTTTATTGGCATAGAAGTAAATAATTTAAACTTCTGCCTTTTTGTTTCACTGTTTAGTTGTCATTTCATATTTCCAACCCACTCTGAATGTTATCTTTTATTAAGTTTCGTGGGTGTAACTAAATGCAAATGAGCTGTGTCAGGAATGCATGTTGCATTTTATATATAATTAAAATATGCATATGAGTACAAAGAAAATGAGAGTTTCTAAAAATATCGTAAATCTGGTGAAAATGTTTAGATCATATATAAACATTATGGAAATATGGCTTATACAAACATTTACACATACAGTGGTGTGAAAAAGTGCTTGCCCCCTTCCTCATTTCCTGTTCCTTTGCATGTTTGTCACACTTAAGTGTTTC
>JAFFST010047863.1:36304-61344 GCA_022414735.1 Noturus placidus | reverse complement strand
GGCGCATAAACAAGGTACAAACCCGACTTCTCAGGTTGATTTCGAAACAGTGTAACAGGAGTCTATGAGAGACACACACAATGAAAGACAAAAACAATGTGCTCTACTAGCACTATATATACACCCCCAGTGTTCGTTAACCAAAACAAGGCACAGGTCCAGAATCCATGTGACCCTGAGTGAACCCACGTGACCAGCAGTGGCTGCTGGGAAATGGAGTCCACCGGCACACTGAGGATAGTCACTGCAAGTGTTCGGCCACCAGAGGGCGCCAGATCCAGCCATGGTGCAGTGCCACAGCTGGCCAACAGGGGGAATCGTGACACTACCGAACTAATTTCACTAGTTTCTTCGTAAAAAAACATTAAATTATATACTAGATCTTTCTTCAAACTGATTATTACAGAAGAAATCAACCTTCTAAAAATAACAAATTCTTCCCTTAGCACTGGCTATGTACATAAATAATATAAACTAGCAGTTACCAAAACCGTGATTAAAAAACCTGACCTTGACCCCAATTGTCAATTGTCCAACTCTAGGCCAATATCAAATCTCCCTTATATCTCCAAGATCTTAGAAAATTTTGTGGCACAGCAGCTATGCTCATACCTACATAGGAATACCATTCATGAAATATATCAGTCAGGATTTAGGCCTCATCATAACCAGTGCTGGTTAAAGTAGTAAATGACCTACTACTGGCCTCTGATCAGGGCTGCATCTCCTCGCTTTTTGTGCTTGACCTTAGTGCAGCTTTTGATACAATTGATCATATTATTCTCCTTGATAGACTAGAAATCATTGCTGGCATTAAAGGAATGACCTTCTCCTGGTTCAGGTCTTATTGGACTGATTGTCATCAGTTCACATTTGTAAATGATGATTTCTCTATGACTACTAAGATAAAGTTTGGTGTTCTGCAAGGGTCCGTGTTAGGCCCACTTCTCCATGCTTTGTATATGTTACCTCTGGGTCAAATTATTTGTGAACCTGGTATTAGCTACCACTGTTATGCTGATGACACACAGTCGTATGTTTCAGCAAAGCCGGATGACAGACACCAGCTTAATAAAGTTGAGGAATGTGTAAAGGACTTTGGACACTGAATGAAAACAGTGAGCTTTTTGATTACATGGATGGCCTTTCTGTTTCATCATCCATCTTCTATACCGCTTATCTTTTTCTTCAGGATCACGGGGAACCTGGAGCCTGGGAGGGGTACACCCTGGACAGGGTGCCAAACCATCGCAGGGCACAATCACATACACATTCACACACCCATTCATACACTACAGACACTTTGGACATGCCAATCAGCCTACCATGCACGTCTTTGTCTTTGTACCCAGAGGAAACCGCCGCAGCATGGGGAGAACATGCAAACTCCACACACACAAGGCCATGGTGGGAATCAAACCCCCGACCCTGGAGGTATGAGGCGAATGTGCTAACTACTAAGTGATTATTGACTCCAATCTTTAATTTGACGCTCATGTAGATAATAGTACCAAGATAGTCTTCTTTCATCTCAGAGATATTGTTAAAATAATAAAATATAATTTCACTACATGATGCAAAAAAAAAAGTTGCTTTCGTCTCTAGGTTGGATTATTATAATGTCTTACTGTCTGGATGGTCCAGTAGGTGTAAACACAAGCTCCCTAGAATACAGCTGCAAAAGTCCTTACTAGAACCAAAATATATGATTATATCAACCCTTTCTTTTCAACACTGCATTGGCTCCAAGAAAATTTTGCACTTATTATAAGATACTACTATTGACAGATAAAGCACTAAATGGTCTCACGCCACAGTACCTGTGCGAACTTTTGGACTTTTATTATCCACCATGGCTACATTGTTCAAAAGGTGCAGGCTATTTCTGGTACCTAAAATAGTCAAGGTTACAGCAGGGGGAAGAGCTTTGTAAGAGCTCTTACAAAGCCCCACAGTTATGGAATAAATTTCCGATTAGTGTCCAGGACTCAGACACAGTCTCAGTGTTTAAGTCTAGGCTGAAAAAAAAACATTTATTTAGATCTGCTTTTTACCTAAGAAAAACAATTCACAAACGGCTGTAATAGAGGGCTCATGGGCATAGAGTGTTGTGGTGAACTGGGATGTTTGGATGCTGTTTGCTCACAGAATAGTAAGTTGTTCTTAAACATAACATTATTATACCTAATAATCTCTCCCCCTCTTTCTCTCTGTTGAGCAACACTTCATGGCCCCCAGGGTCAATTCCACCTTTGGCCACTGGATGACACCCTGACTGCCTTTGCAGAACTTCTTCCTATGTTGTCTCCTTCCATTTTGTGTCTTAACCTTACTCGTGTTTTTATTTATTTATTTATTTATTTATTTACATTTTTTCCATTTTATCTGATTAATTAGTGCCCTATTTAATCTGTCTGTTTTTCCTCCTTAGTTGCTGGAGCATTGATTCAAATCAGGTCATGCTTGTTTGGTCCTCTCATGTTTACAATTTTTTTAATGCACTGTATTTTGATTATTTAACCCTATTTCTTAGGGTTTATTTTCTAGTCCCTATGTTTCTCATAATGCTGGTTCCAGGTGTGTCTTTCCTTGTGTTTGTTTTCCTGAGCCTGTTTCCCTGAGTCTGTTTCCTGTGTCTGTGCTGTTACAACTCGCTAATCTTTGGGATGGAAAGATTTTTGTGTGTATTGTACATCTTTTGTGTGCAGGTCCGAACTACCAGAGTTTCCAGCCTGCCCTAGCCTGCATGCTCCCACCTCCCATGATGACATCACTGAATGGGACCAAATTTAACAAGGAAGAGAAGAGAGCGGGAAGAATGTTGGAGGTGGTTATGTGTGAATTGGTGTTAGGAGATTGTGTTTGATTCATGTTGTTTGTCCTTGTTGCTATAAGTACTCTGTGTTATGACTGCTATTCTGGCTTTGACTTTTGCCTGGTTCTGACTGAGTTTGTTTGCCCCTGTACCTGTTTATGTGTAATATATTCACCACTATATATATATATATATATATATATATATATATATATATCTCACTGTTTACTGGAAGTAGGGGTGTGGCTCCCATTTCTTTTGGGAGAGAAGTCCTTTTTGTCTTTGTTTTTGGCTTAGGGTGTTAGGGAAGTACATTTGTATTTCTGTTATCTTTCTTTTAGGAAAAACTAGCTCTCTAACAAAGAATACTTTTGTTTATTATTTTGGCCTTGTCCCACCTGAAGATATGCCTGGTGCTGGTTCTATGTACAGATATATATATATATATATTAGATACAAAGTATCACACAAAAGTTAGTACACCCCTTACATTTTTGTAAATATTTGATTATACCTTTTCATATGACAACACTGAAGAAATGACACATTGCTACAATGTAAAAAAGTGAGTGTACAGCTTGTGTAACAGTGTAAATTTACTGTCCCTTCAAAATAACTCAACACACAGCCATAAATGTCTAATCCGCTGGCAACAAAAGTGAGTACACCCCTAAGTGAAAATGTCCAAATTGGGCCCAATTAGCCATTTTCTTTCCCCGGTGTCATGTGACTTGTTAGTGTTACAAGGTCTCAGGTGTGAATGGGGAGCAGGTGTTTTAAATTTTGTGTCATCACTCTCACATTTCCTCACACTGGTCAACTGGGTAGCAATGAAAGTTGTATGGTGTATACAGATTAGGCCTATGCTCATGGTGTTTGCGCCGATCTGGGCTCAAAGGGGGTTCCAATGGGCAGATTGGTCCACCGTGACCCATGGAGAAGCGATTTAATTTGGTATATGCTATGACATTGCCCTCAAAGTTGGCTGTAGTAAAATGTAAAGCACATAAGACTGATGATTCCTTTATCAATAAAGGGAACACGATTCTGGACGAGGCGGCAAAGATAGTTGACATAGGGCCAGCTCAAATGATGGCTTTAACTCGGCCCAGGGAAGGACAGATGCGGAATCCACAGGAAGACAATGTAACCTATATTGTGGAAATGAAAAATCCCACAGGGGTGGCTGAAATAAACACTTTGATAAAAAGGGGGGCAAAAAAAGAGGCAGATACGGGATTATGGTGCAGCATGGACAGATTGTGCGTGGCCCCAATCAGCTTCCTCCCACTGCTTATCAAAGAAGCTCATGGTTTGGACCATACCAACAAGGCTAAAACTATCCGTAAAGTCTGCCAGGAATGGTGGTCCCCATCTCTGGCCAGTATGGTGGACCATGCTCTGAACCGGTGTGACTTGTGTATCAGGAACAATGTACAGAAGAACTTCACTGCCCCCTTAGGACAAATACCCCCGCCAATGGGGCCCTTCAGGCATATAATGATGGACTATGTAGACATGGGAGCAGACAACAGGAAAAATGAGAAGCACTACATCATAGTAATAGAAGATAATTTTAGCAGATGGGTGGAGGCAACTGTGACTTCCAAGGAAGATGCCAGATCCACTGCCAAGTTTCTATGTCGTGAGGCCATTCCTAGGTTCAGTATCCCCGATTTTCTGAGCTCAGACAATGGCACCCATTTTGTGAATAACTTAATTCAGCATATCATGGCTGCCTTGGGGATAGATCATAAACTAGGATGTGTATGTCACCCCCAATCCCAGGGCATTGTCGAGCGCATGAATGGCATACTGAAAAGTAAATATGCAAAAATTTGGGAGAGCTCTCACCTAAATTGGGTCCAGGCTCTACCACTGGCACTAATGAAAATGCATTCCCAGACTACCCGTATCACTCATTTGATCACCCACAAAATGCTCACTGGGTGCCCAATGCCCATGGCCTTTACTTAGGTCCGTACTTGGGGTCTTTTCTAGAACAGCTGGAGGGCAAGATTCAGGAGTACGTGCACACTGCTGGTATCTCTTGAACTACTGCAGCCGCACCAGATAAGGTAGGGGACCGCTACTATGAGCCTCAATTGAACAACCTTTGACCTCGGGTCAAGGCAACACAAAGCAGCCTTCAGGCCCTACTGAGGCAGTGTTGTCAACTGATAGTGACAGTAATTCAGATGTGGCCCTGAGCCCTGCCCACAGCATTCGAGCTTGGACCAAGCGAAGGGCCGTTGAAAAGTTGGAAAAAAGCCAGACAGACGACAGTGCCCCATCTAATAATGGGTCTGCATTCCACACCTCACCCTAGCCCCGTCCTGTCCCAGCTTAATTACCCGCGGAAGCGGCTATGGGTGATGTAGATATTTTATTCTCACTTGTTCAGATTATCGAGGACCCCATCAACCCTGTCTCCTCACCCTGGGAAACAATTGACTTTGACAAGTTTAGGTCCCTTGACGGCCTTCAGGGTCTGCCTCACAAGCTCCATATTCTGCTTTAGACTTTGCACATACCCCCTCCACCCGATCCAGATGGGACCAATGGTCCTGCTGCTTAGGCGCACACATATGGGGACGATAATTTGGGCCGCTTGGCTATGATTTTTTTTTGGTGTGTCTCTTGCCATTCTTTTTCCTTTTCTATGCTCCAAATGATACCTTAGCTCCAATCAGCATGCTCCAACCACACTTGTATGCAACCTCCTGCACAGTCCCCTTTAACCGGGTTCAGCATGCACAGTCCTGGCCACCCCCTTGCTCGGATGTATGGTTTTGTTGTTCAATGTGTGCATTAGCTCTTCTCAGTCTTGCCCATGAGGAATCACATATTGGAAAGAGCCCCCATTTGGCCTCCTTTACCTTCTCCCAGGCTCACTTGGCAGGGATTTGTGTGGGACATTTTAGGATTATAGGTATGGCATGGATGGGGAGATGCACTTTCATCGCTTACTTTCATAACTTACTGCACCCCCTTTTCATTGCCCCTTCAATGCCTTCACTCACCGCTCAGGTTTAATGAAGTCACAGTACTATTATGTTTCCAACAATATCAGCTCGCTTGCACAGGAGCAAAGTAATATGTATCTGGCCTGGATGTTCCATACTGCCCAGTCTGTGACAGATTGCTCGTGTCTCGTTTGTCATGATCGTATCCTTACTCCCCGTTTCATGTTGCCTACAAGGAATCTTACCGAATGCCTCACGGACCCCTACTCAGTCAAGTTCTTATGTTCTACTGTGTGCCTTTTTGGGGCACTCTCCATAGACCTTGGCCCATTGTGGATGCATAATGCTAGTTCTTCATGCCTGTTTCAACCCCTCATCTCTCAGGTGTCAGCTTTTGTCCCTTTTCAGCGGTTTCTGCCCTTGTTTTTTTTTTTTCCTGTGTGTCTCTGCTCTCTTTTTGTGGTATACCCTGTGGGTAATTTGTCCGCCCGCTGTAATATCTCCCTGTTAGCTGCTGACGTATGCATTGCTACCCTCCCTATCTGTGAGTCTTCTCCATGTGCCGACTCTGTATATGTAACAATTCCCCTCTCGGACCTCAGCGCAGACACTGTACTCCTTGCTGATGTTGGTGGGCAGCAAGTTTGCCAGTCTTTTCCTGCAGAATGGCAAGGGTGCTGTGCCCCTGTCAGGTTGGATGGTAAGACCCGTGTGTTGTTGTTGGCTGACCAGCCCTCATCTGGCCGCTCCTGTTCATGCCGTGACATGGCCCTATGAATACAGTATGTCTGAGACGTGATTACAATAAGCTATTCTGATTGGGCCGCTGATTAGGTCATCCATCTTGACTTTGAGGGAACCCCCGTTAGTGTCCCTGCTTGCTACAAAGCCATGGAAGCTGCTGGTAGCAGATTTGCATCTATTTTGTTCCAGGCCATACAGATTAATTGCAATGTGGCTTGGATAGATTACATGTGGTACAATCAGCAACGCTTCATTAACTACTCAGTTGGCGCTTTTGGCCTTCTCCATGTTCAGCTGCATGCCACCTCTCTTATGGCCGCTCAGAACCGCTTTGTCCTGGATCAGATGCAGACCCCTGAGGAGGGTCTGTATAATGATTGGTCCTGAATGCTGCGCTGCCATCATGTTGCACACTGGTGCCAAGGGAGCTCTTTCCAAGGTCCTGGCCCACTTGCAAGCTCTGCAGGGAGAACATGGGGTTAACTCTGGCTTTGGGGCGCAGCTCCACCTTCCATCATGGCTCTCTTGGTTTCTCTCTGGGGACTGGGCTGCTACCCTGACATGCTTGGGTGTGTCCCTCTTCGCCCTCCATCTCTTCGGAGGTCTTGTTGCCTGTTGTGTCATCCTGTGAGCCAGGCAGTTGGTGGTGTCCACCGTCACCACTAACACCTTCTCGGGGCAATAGGTTGTCGTTTCCGCCTCAATGGGGGTGGTGATCAACCACAGACGGGGGATTATGAGCAGCAAAAACAGTGAGGGGATGGGCAAAATAGCAGACCTCGAAAATGGGTATGAGAATTATGAGTCTGAATACGATGTTGACAGTGGCTGGGAACTTGAACAGATACCTAAACTAGGACACCCAAGTGCACCTATGCCAGGGATTAAGGACTTTGAAGACGGTGGGACCTGTAAGGCCAGGGGCACACGTAGGGGTCTTCTGGCTTGGCACTTCTTTCTTGCTTTGTCGATTATTTTTCCTTCATAGGCCAGAGGCACATGCAGGAGTTATGGGATGAGATAAGAACTGTAAGTTTTGAACAAGCCTGGGCACAGAAGGTCCTGTTTGTACAAGGTGATGGCCACCTGAGGCCTATGAGAAAAAACAGGATCCACCACAGACATGACCGTCATGTTAAATATGTTCACATGTGATTGACCCAAAGTGATGAACAGGGGTCTGTACTCCCCAAGGAGTACGTCTACAACCAAGTTTGTCATATGCTAAACTACAACTGGAACAAGGTCACAAGGACAAGACGTCGATGTGATGAGCCATACCCTGGGTGTAAGTGCTAGCCTAACCTCTATCCAAGGGCAGCCTACTATGGTACATAAAGTGCCTGGGCTGAAGACAACCAGCAAACTGAAAGACACTGCCAAGTGGAGGCGAACGGTTATTTGGTGTAGTGGAAACAGAGACTGTTTGAGTGGGATGTAAGAAAATGTTTGTAGGACATTATAATGCTTGTGATGTAATATGTAATGTGCAGAAAAGGGTAAATGCAATCAGGCACAAGAAAAGTGAACCTGGGTGCTGTCAAGCACATAGTGCTGGCAGGGTGGAAGTTGTTCCTCTAAGAGAGGTTTTTTCACCCACCCAGGTGCAAGGTTTGATTTTTGGTAAGAAGCAAAATACTGAAGGGTCCAGACAAATACAAAACTGAGGGTTGACAGCCTGGTTGAGAAAGATAGGGATGTGCAGCTTTGATCAAGTATTTACTCATACTGTTCACTTGTACTAACAATATTAACACTACTAATCAGCATTTAAGGAAAGTGATTGTTAATCAGTTAATCAGTATATATTCAAGGGAGGTAAGCTCCAAATTAGTATATAAGCATAGTGAGTAACACGACATAGCTAGAAGAGAAGAGGTTGAGGGAATCAATGGCTATATACATCTACATGGGTCAGGCTCTGAGCAGACGTAGAGGGGACCTACGGCCCATCCTCCAGCTGCCAATAAATTTTGAGGCCCCTGGCACAAGACACTATAACGACTCCCACCAGCACTGCAACACCTCCTTAGCACCTACCCTAATCAGTGTAGTGTGGAAGTAGTTACAGTTAGAGACCCATTTGATGACAAGGATGACCGTCGTCATCACAGCTTCATTAAAGTAACCCTCTGACAGTTAACAGAGGATGGCCACAGGGTGCGGTAAAACTATTTTTTTCATAGATACCAATTAAATTGAAGTATTATGTTAGGCTTTATAGCCTCAGAGGAGTGAATGTTGTATGTAAATAGATATGAAATAAAACATGAGGGTGACCAAGCCTGAGTAACAAGTGATTTTTATTGAGAATTCACTGGACTGGTGGAGCTAAGGGTTCTTGGGAAGGAACAATAGCCTGCTGAGGTGTATGGAGGAAAATAGCCAGGACTGACTGGTGAAAAAGGTTGAGAAAGGTTAGAGCCTGAATGGCAGCGTCTACACACACTTTCGCGGGGCAAATCCTGTATCTAAGTGGAGGTGGAAAACCTGAGTCAGCAGGTGGGGTGCGAAGGACTTCAATCAGCATAGTGATGTCAGCAGTGAGGTTTGCAAGCTGATAGCAAGTGTTCAGATCCAGCCCTTCCGGTAAAGGAGATAAGAAGTGCTGATGTTCACCTAGATTCGCAGAAAAAAAACAGAGAATAAGGTACCTAATTAGTGAGGTATGCCTGTGTGCGTAGGCACATGTATACGGCGGGGGGCAGGCAGAAGTTCAACTAAGAGTCACATTACACACAGTTACTGTATGTACACACAGAGGCCTGTTGTGCATGCAGAAAACTTATATCTACTTTTATAGGGTAATGTACACACAAGCACTAAGAGAAAAATAGATAAAAAAAAAAATAAAACTTACCCATAATATAGAGATGCGAAAGGTACAGAGATCCTCTCTCAATGAAAATCCAGTGAGGAGTGACACAGTATGCGGAAGTCAGTTTTATAATAAAGGGAAACCAGACAGGCTGAACATAAGGGAAGTGGAGCCAAGCTAAATCCAACAGATAAGGGTCACTGAGGTAAGCGAATTCCGCAAGAAAATGGTTGCTCAAAAATACCGTTTAACGAACATAAGGGTTTTCTGGCATCAGCTAACTCGGGACATATTGGTATTGGGAAAAATGCTGAGGGTGCAGACTGTTTCTTCATGCAACAGTCTGGTAGATGTGAGTATATTTTTCTATGCTAAGTTTTGTTAATTGTATTCATTCAGTTAATGGGCAAAATTTGACAAAACAAGCCCCAGACCATGACACTCCCACCATTATTCTTAACTGTAGGCAACTCAAACCTTTTCTTTGTACTCCTCACCTGGATGCTGCCACACACGCTTGAAACCATCTGAACCAAATAAGTTTATCTGGTCTCATAAGACCACATGACATGGTTCCAGTAATCAATGTTCTTAATCTGCTTGTCTTCAACAAACTTTCTCCGGGCTTTCTTGTGCGTCATCTTTAGAAGAGGCTAGCTTCTGGGATGACAGCCATGCAGAAAAAATTGATGCAGTGTGCGGCATATGGTCTGAGCACTGACAGCCTGATCCCCCAACCCCAGTTAACCTCTGCAGCAATGCTGGCAGCACTCATATGTCTATTTCCCAAAGACAACCTCTGAAGATGATGCTGAGAATGTGCACTCAGCTTCTTTGGTTGACCATGGCGAGGCCTGTTCTGATTGGAACATGTCCTGTTAAACTGCTGTATGGTCTTGGCTACCATGCTGCAGCTCAGTGTCAGGGTCTTGGCAATCTTCTTATAGTCTAGGCCATCTTTCTGTAGAGCAACAATATTTTTTTTCAGATCCTCAGAGAGTTCTTTGCATGAGGTGCTGAAGTTCTAGTGCATGTTGAACTTCTAGTTACCAGTATAAGAAAATGCGAGAGCGATGGCACCAAATTTAACACACATGCTCCCCATTAACACCTTAGACCTTGTAACACCAACAAGTCACTGGGGAGGGAAAATGGTCCCAATTTGGACATTTTCACATAGGGGTGTATTCATTTTTTGTTGCCAGCAGTTTAGATATTAATGGCTGTGTGTTGAGTTATTTTGAAGGGACAGCAAATTTACACAAGGTGTACACTCACTACTTTATATTGTAGAAAAGTGTCATCTCTTCAGTGTTGTCATATGAAAATATATAATCAAATATTAACAAAAATGTGATGGGAGTACTCACTTTTGTAAGATACTATATTATATAACAACAAACACCAACAGATATCAACAAAACATACATTTATATATATATACACACACACATATATATAGTTTTGTTGATATCTGTTGGCGTTTGTTGTTCCTGGCTTCCCTTATTTAGAGATAATTTCCTTTGAATCACAAGCTTTTTACTCCGTGCAACCTAACCTAGACTGGGTTATAACAGTCAATAAAGCAAGAAGTTCTGCATTTGCATCTGTCTCCATGGACTCACATCATGACAACCCCTTCTGGCCTCTGGACCTGGCTGAACCATGCTGATGCCCTACTTCTATTTTGAGTTCTCATCAATTGGAAGTCACTTGCTAATGCTGAGGATGGCCCCATGCAGCTTAAAGATCATGGAGATTACTGAGGATCATCCCACTTAAAAACCTTTAAAGACAGCTTTGGACCTCAATTCATATGGACAGTTATGCTTTGCTGGCGTAGGACTACAATTGCTATGATAGCTTTAGGACAGCAATTGCCATAAGCAGGATTTGCACTCAAGTCTCCATCAGTGGACAGTGGATACGTTCAAGTTCATACAAATACTGAAATTAAGTTCTTATTACAACACTACACTATTTGACCATTTAGTATTAGCACATTTGTAGAAAGGATTTATTTAAAATCACAGTATCCGGTGTCATCCAGATGAAGATGGGTTCCCCTTTGAGTCTGGTTCATTTCAAGGTTTCTTCCATATATTATCTCATGGAGTTTTTCCTTGCTCATTGTGGATACATTCATACATTTAACATGTATATCCTGTAAAGCTGCTTTGGTATAATGACTTGTTAAAAAAAATCAATTCAATTCAATTTTATTTGTATAGCGCTTTTTACAACAGACATTGTCTCAAAGCAGCTTTACAGGAATATAAACACAGTATACACATAGTAAAGGTGAGAAATTATCCCAACTGAGCAAGCCACTGAGTGGCGACAATGGCAAGGAAAAACTCCTTAAGGTGTTAAGAGGAAGAAAACTTGAGAGGAACCAGACTCAGAAGGGAACCCATTCTCATCTGGGTAACAACAAATATTCTTAAAGAGATAATTATTGATTGATATTTAATATGTTTGGCTTAGAAGAAGCCTCTGTCCCAGCATTCTGGATTTGGAGTAGATGAGAGCTCCATCCAGAATTAGGACCTCCGAGACCAATCATGCAGGTCCGGAGAGCAGAAAGGCCCAGGATCTCCAACATCTCCATAAACTCATGTGTAGCTCGGCAGAAGGATAGAGGGAGAGAAAAGATTGTTAAGACTGGGAACCGGCATAATGGAAAGTCTAGTCAGGGTAGGCTAGAGTGAATAATACAATTTAAGCCTAGACTTAAACACTGAGACTGTGTCTGAGTCACGAACACTAAATGGAAGACTGTTCCATAACTCTGGACCTCTATGACTGAAAGCTCTTCCCCTTGCTGTAGCCTTCGCTATTCGTGGTACAGTCAAATAACCTGCATCTGTGGATCTAAGTGGGCGTGACGGATCATAGAAGATCAAAAGATCGCTTAAATACTGTGGTGCGAGACCTTTTAGTGCTTTATATGTTAATAATAGTATTTTAAAATCAATGCGAGATTTCACTGGCAGCCAATGCAGTGTTGATAAGATTGGGGTGAACATCAGCATAACAGTGGAAGCTAATTCCATGTTTACGAATAATTTGACCTAGAGGTAGCATATATAGGGTCTAAAACAGAACCTTGTGGAACACCAAATTTAACCTTGCTATGAGTGGAGAAGTCTCCATTTACATATACGAACTGATAACGCTCGGTCAGATAAGACCTGAGCCAGGAGAGGACTGTTCCCTTAATGCCAACAACATTTTGTAATCTATCAAGGAGAATACTATGATCTATAGTATCAAAAGCTGCACTAAGGTTGAGTAACACAAGTAACGAGACACAACCCTGATCAGAGGCCAGTAGAAGGTCATTTACTACTTTAATGCTGTCTCTGTGCTATGATGAGGTCTAAATCCTGACTGATACATTTCATGAATATTGTTCCTATGTAAGTATGAGCATAATTGTTTTTCTATCACCTTTTCTAAGATCTTGGAGATGAAGGGGAGATTTGATATTGGTCTATAGCTGGACAGTTGAGCGGGGTCAAGGTCAGGTTTTTTAATCAGCGGTTTAATAACTGCTAATTTAAACGATTTAGGTACATAGCCAGTGCTAAGGGAAGAATTGATTATATTTAAAAGAGGTTCAATTATTCCATGACAAATCTGTTTAAAGAAAGAAGTCGGTACAGGATAGAGTATGCAGGTTGATGAATTGGCTGAAGAGATTATTGAAGCTAGTTCAGTCTCTCTAAGGGGAGTAAAATATTCTAAACATTGATTGATATTGCTATATTATTATCTATAGGGCTAGTTATAATTCTGTCTGGTTTTAATTTATTAGCCTAGATTTCACATCTTATATTATCAACCTTATCAGTGAAAAATTTTATGAAATCGTCACTACTATGTAATGATTGTGTGTTTCTCTCTGTAGTGGTTTTATTCCTAGTTAATTTTGCTACTGTGTTGAATAAAAATCTAGAATTGTTTTTATTATTTTTTATTAAGGTGGAACAGTAGACATTTCTAGTGTCACTAAGAGATTTTCTATACTTCAGTAGACTTTTCTTCCATGCTGTTTGGAATATTACCAATTTGGTTTGGCGCCATTTACATTCTGAATCAAATTGTTCTGTCTCTGGCATGGCAAATGTGCATCATTTTTGTTTCTGATAGAAGAGTCATTTTACATTATAAGAATACCCCAAGTGCCTGCAAGCCAAGTATGACTCAAAAGGTCATGAGCCTTAATGATTGAATGCTAGAAGGAATTCTGTACATAGCCAAGGGCCAATGTAAAAACTATGACATTACACTTGTTAATTATTGCCGTATTTCTATTAGAATTATATTCTAGCTCCTGGCTAATCCTTTAAATTTGACAGTCTGAGAATCACATCAGGAACTGCTCCTCCTCCTCCAGTTGAGTAGACCATGCTGCATGACTACTGGTCAATTACCACAAATACCACTTCACCATACTGCATTTTCACCATCATGTTCACCATACTGCATTGCTTACATCTCTGTCTCTCTTACATTACCATACTGCATTGCTTACATCTCTGTCTCTAGTAGCTCAAACTCTGAGCCATGTCTAATCTGAAGGTGCAGAGGCATTCTTTAAAGAGAAATATAATCCATGAACATTCCTGCTGTCAGGTCAATTTTTAGCTTCCCTCGTTTCACTTCTTTCATTTATTTTCATTTTTAGTCATGCTTTAGTGGTCAGTAATTAGTCCAACAGACTTTTGTAATTTTCTATTTGATTATTTTGTTTTTCAGATATTGTAGATCCTGGAGTTCAATAAACAAAACAAAAATTTGCATATATTAATATTACGTAAACACTTAAGTCTCAAGACACAGATATGCTAATTCTGTCTAAAATATTAATGATCATACAGAAACCTTAATGTTAGAGGTTGCATATTGACCTTACATTCTTAAAATGTATATTTATGAGGTACCTCAAGCATTTGAAAACATTCTGTGATGACCTGCAGCATCTAACCCCTCACTAATTAAATGGATTTATTCATCAGCATGTTCAGAATTTTTCTGATTTTCAAAATGCATTTTAAGCTAATGATGTACAATCATTAACTATTATGTAATAGTTATGTAATATTAATAAAATAACTAATAATCAGATGTTTACAGTAATGATTTTTTTTTTCAATTTGTATTAATGCAGGAAACGTTCCTTGTATTACGAATCAGTTTGTGCTTCATTTGTGTGTGTGTGTGTTTGTGTGTGAGAGAGAGAGAGAGAGAGAGAGCACGAGAGAGAAATAAAGGGTTCACAGCATAAGCAAAATCATCTTAGCAACATTTCTGAGATGAAAGAAGGCTATCTTAGTAATGTTATCTACATGTACGTCAGTCACCAATTAAGATGCTATCTCCAATAATCTCTTCTGTGCAAACTCCACCCCACATGCGTAACTGCCACGCTACATTCTGAGTAGGATGTAAGTTTATATTTCTGCTTGTAATTGTAGATATTCATTACATATATGTTTTACTCATTATGTACTTTCATTACAGGTTTTTGTAATTGTTTAGAGGGAAAAAAAAATGCATCTAATTCTAATGCTTATATATCTCCAGTACAATGATATGAGGACATTGATAATCATTTACACTTCTTATATATTTACAAATTATTGCTCCAAATTATCATCTGCAACTTGCTAACTGTAAATCTAAACGTAAAGTTTACATAACATATATACACATATAAATGTACTGTGAGGGAAATAGGTATTGGACATGTCAACATTTTTTTTTTCAGTAAATATATTTCCAATGAGGTTATTCACATAAAATGTATCAGTAGCAGTATTAACTTGAGATGCACCGATACAAAATTTCTCAGCTGATACCGATAACAGATTATTCAGAGTGATATCGGCTGATACCAATAACTGATAGTTTGGTGGCTCTGCATTTTATGCCTTCTTTTAAATTAAGAATAATTAATTCCACAATTCTGAAAGAAATGCAAATTAAAACTTTATTCTCTCCATTTTAACAAGTTGTTTCACAGTAACTGGTCTCATAAACAGAAAACACATTACTCAAATTAATATTAACACTAACTAAATTCAGAAGATAAAAGTAAGATTTCATAACTTATTGAATGTTATTAATTCATACTAACAGAAATAATTGACCGGATTTAAAAAAAAAAAAAACCTCTTGTTTGGCTCACATTCACTCACCACAAACAAAACCATTTCTACTTTATCATTGAACATCAAACTGGTAATATACTGTATAGGCCTAATATAAACTTTTCTTTTTGATAATATTATCTCGTATTAAGGTTAACTACATTTGAAATATATTACTCTACAAATATTTTTCTGTGCAATATATTATATATATATATATATATATATATATATATATATATATATATAAAAAAAATATATATATATATTTATATATATACTTATTTTTGTCCACTCATCTTCATTTAAATATTTAAACGGTGTACTGGCCCTTTAATTCAACACGAGCAGCGTGTGACTAGCGTGGAGGAAAAATTAGACTTGACAGTGAAACTCCCATTTCACTGCTGCTCACTTCCGGTGTAAAATTTTTAGCAGTGAAGAGCTTACAAACTGCAGTTTTGTCGTCATTCCACACATGCTATAAATACAGCACAAAATCAATGTGTTTTCCCACCCTCTTTTGACTGACCGGATATAATCGGTCCTGATCATCAGATGTTTTTAAACTATCAAGAAAACTATTAATCAAAAGCACGGAAAATAGCCTTTATTGGCCGATACTGATTATTGGCCGATTCATCGGTGCATCTCTAGAATTAACTCAAGAAATACCAAAATATAAAGAATTCACAACATAAAAGTCCATAAATAAAGCTATGTGTAATAAAGTGGAACATCTCCCTTCAGATTATGGGGAGTTGGTGAAAGAAATGTTTTCCTAGATGTCCTTTTGTATCATGGAGGTTCTGTTACTTTAGAGATTGGATTCTGACATCCATGTGGATGTGGAGCGTGGGAAGGTACTATATTGTCCCTTTCCTTTGTGTAGGAGGCCAGTCTGTTGTGGGCTGACCTATGAGGGTCATTGAAAGAAAGGAATCAGTCTGACAATCTAAAGATAAATAACTGAATATGAGAAGTTGTTGTGTGTCATGGTAAAATGGTACCTCATATGGAAAATATTTGGAGACATTTTGTCATTGGGAGACTGTTTGGGGACTTTTGGTCATTCAACCTTTACTTGTTTTATCAAAATATTATATGTCATGTCTGTTATTGTCAATAAAAATGATATAATAAAAACGTTGCTTTATAGAAAAAAAGTCTTACAAAATTTTGTAAAGCAAAGTAAAGCAGTAAACTGTTTTAACAACAACAACAACAACAACAACAACAACAATAATAATAATAATAATAATGGTGTGACCACCTTTGTTTTTAAAACTGCATCCATTCTGTTAGGTTGTGCAGTTTTTGCATACATATTGGCAAATTTGCCAACTTTTCTGAATTCTTCAAAAATTTTATTCAACAGCATGAAGTTGGTTAAAAGGTCTTACCCAGTAATGCACTATGCCAAAGTTGAAAGAAATTCCCAAAATGATGAAGATGATTGAAATGCATCAGCCTGGGAAGGTTTACAAAGCTATGACTCCAATATCAGAAAGACACTGGGCAGAAATGACATCTATGGAAGATTGGTGAGGTGAAAACCACTGCTAACCGAGAACAACAATAAGGCTCGTCTGAATTTTGCCAAAACACAAATTTTGCCAAAACTTGATAATCCTCAAAGCTTTTGGGAGAATATTCTGTGGATTGATGAGTCAAAATTAATTTAATTTAATTTAATAATTTATATAGCGCTTTTTACAATGGTACATTGTCTCAAAGCAGCTTTACAGCTGTACATTTTTAAGCGACTTACTAATGAGAGCACATTCACACACCAATGGTAGCAGAGCTGCCATGCAAGGTGCTAGCTTGCCATTGGGGGCAACTTAGGGTTCAGTGTCTTGCCCAAGGACACTTCGGCATGGGATCACCTGGGCCGGGATTCGAACCGCCAACCGTCAAAAGTGGAACTGTTGTCATAAACCAAACACCGAATTCCACTAAAAGAACATCATACGTACATTCAAACATGGTGTTGGAAGTGTGATGGTGTGGGGATGCTTTGCAACTTCAGGGCCTGGGCAACTTGCAATAATTGAGGGAAACATAAATTCTGCTCTCTACTAGAGAATCCTAAAGGAAAGTGGTCGTCAGTCCGTAAGTTGAAACTCAAGCACAACTGAATTAGGCAACAAGACAATGATGCAAAGCATAAGAGTAAGTTCACCTCAGAATAGCTAAAAAAATAAAAATAAAAAGAGCTACATTTTAGCTTTAGAGTGACCTAGTCAAAGTCCTGACTTGAGCCAATTGAGATGCTGTGGCAGGACCTTAAATGGGCAGTTCATGCTTGAAAACCCTTTAGTGTGGCTGAACAAAACCAATTATGTGTGTGCGTGTGTGTGTGTGTGTGTGTGATTGTTTGTTTAGTTCCCCCCAAGAATATTCCAGAAGAAATTTTGTAGAACTGGTACAATATGCTGTTGCTTTTGTTTTTATTCCTTCTATTTTGTGCACAGATAGTTGGCAGCTCAGTCTTGTCTAATCCTTTCAAATCCCATTTCAAACCTCTGCTGTAGTAAGCTTTATGCCATGACAAAGCTCCTAGTTATAAATAGAGTTTTGTAAATCAGATATGTCTGCTCAAAAGGTCACTGCAAAATCAAAAGGTGTGTATGCATGCAATCCTGTTTCTGTCTGTGTTAAAATGTGTCCTTATCATGATAAATTTGCATTCCTTTTATAAAGTGTACTTAGTCATTATAAAAGTGCTTTGTTAGTGCGTTACTTTATCGTTTGGTTTCCCAACAATTTGCATGATTTTGGTCTGCTCTTAACCTTTTATATTTGCAGCTCTGCCCTTCCTGTCATTTATATCTCTTCCCACCCTAGTCTCTTCTATGATATTTTGTTACTCTGTTATGATGGACAGTAAAGAGTGTGATTGGCATTACTGGTGACAGCCTCAGCTAGAGCTAGAAACTACTGAGCCCCAGGCAATCAGACCTGTGATGTGTACACATTCTATCATTTAGTCTTTCTCTGACATACACACACATACACATAAACACACATACCCTCATATAAGTATATATTGATGATATATGAAAAAAAAAAACCTGATTGATTTTCCAACATGTTGCAATTATGTTTTGTTCTTGTCAATCTTACCTAGAAAAACATTTAAAGTTACTCAGCCTTTTTAACAACTACATTAAAGGTATGTCAAGTAAGCTACTAAAATACTGCACTCTGTCCTGTGCAAAATGAGCATCCTGTCAATTTAAAAACACCTATACATTTTTTGGTAGATACATTAACATTTTTACACCATCAAACAAACACATTAACATCCTTTACAGCCAGAATTTTGGAAAATAATTATTTTAAACCTTTGTACACAAACACAGAGCTCTATGTGTGTTGGAGCTTGATGGGTCCACATAGACTGTTCTTCATCTCTCCATCATTCACCTGGCTGGTAGAAAATTGGATGCATCCAATATGTCTGGAAGAAACACCAGAGTGGGGCTCAACATGAGGGGCAGTAATCCCTTTCCCAACTCCTCAGACTATGTGAGTCTGCTTTGCTGTATATATCTAGGAATTGTATACTTGTAATGAAGTCTTAGGCACATAGTCATGACAGAGCTCTAACACCAATCAACATAGATTTACCTTCACTTATGATTCTTTTAACCTTGTTCCATGAGAGGAACACAAACTGATGTACTTTTACATTAGAATGTATTATTTGAATAATGTAATTGTAAAAAGAAGTATAAATAGTAAGAACACACTTTGAGGCAGAAGCAGGCGCAGACTTGCGTTTTTACATTTATTGAAATGAATAACAAAACAAAGACACTAAGACAAATACACAAGAAAGCTATGGCATGAAACAAGAACTTGGATACAAGAAACAAACAACATGACATGGAGACATTAGTCTAAACAAGGAAAGACAAAGCCCCAGTAAAAACAATGACTATATATACCCTTATGTGCTCATTAACAAAAATGTGGAACAGGTGTGGGAAAACAAATGACCTCTCGTGCTGCAGTGGCTGATGGGATATGGAGTCTGAAATCTCTACAGACAGACTTGTTGGCGGTCCTGGCCCTGGCCGGAATGTCCCAAGCAGAACCCTCAACGACGGCGTCCTCGGCGGAGCAGAGCGGCGGCATACTCGGTGGAGCAGAGAGGCTGAGCGGCGGCGTCCTTGGCGGAGCAGAGAGGCTGAGCGGCGGCGTCCTTGGCGGAGCAGAGAGGCTGAGCGACGGCATCCTCAGCCGAGCAGAGAGGCTGAGCACGCGTCCTCGGCCAAGCAGAAAGGCTGAGCGGTGTCCTCAGCCGAGCAGAGATGTTGAGCGACGGCATCCTTCGGCCGAGAAGGGAGGCTGAGCTACAACCTCCGCTGAACAGGGGAACAGAGCGGCATACTCTGTGGTGCAGGAAGGCAGAGCACTGTCCTCAGGTGAGCAGAGGGACTGAGTGACGACCTCAGCTGAACCCGGGAGGCTGAGCGTCCTCAGCTCAGCAAAGAGGTTGTGCCAGGGCTCCGCGGACTTGAGACTCGGCCTGAACCATGATCTGGAGCTCAGGGGATTGAGATGGAGTCGAGAGCTAAGAGGCCTGAGACTGGGGATGTGAGGCGTGACCTGTAGCTCAGGAACGGGAGACGTGACCTGGGGCTCAAGGGTGTGAGACGTGACCTGGGGCTCAAGGGCA
Organism: Noturus placidus; assembly: GCA_022414735.1. Classification (NCBI taxonomy): domain Eukaryota; kingdom Metazoa; phylum Chordata; class Actinopteri; order Siluriformes; family Ictaluridae; genus Noturus; species Noturus placidus. The sequence continues at coordinate 41,153 of JAFFST010047863.1, read as the reverse complement.
TGAGACGTGACCTGGGGTTCAAGGACTGGGAGCTCAGGGAATGCAGACTGAACGTGGGGCTCAGGGACTTGAGACTGGACGTGGAGCTCTGGGGTCACCAGGTGGACCTCTAGCTCAGACATAGAGGAAGCTTGACTGTCAGGCTTAGGCATGGACAAGACTTGGCTCCCAGGCTTGGACATGGACATGCCTTGGCTCACTGGCCTGGACATGGACGTGCCTTGGCTCCCGGGCTTGGACGTTGATGTGCCTTGGCTCTATGGCCTGGATGTGGACATGCCTTGGCTCTCTGGCCTGGACGTGGACGAGGTGCCCGGTAAGGGTGATAACATGGCGCAAGGCAGGGTCTGCAGTGCCTGTTCGTATTTTGTCACCTGGCGCGCTAGTTCCTCCATTTCCTCAATGTTTTGCTCCAGGATTGCCGTAAATAACAGTGTGGCGCCTCGCCCAGAGCTCTGCAAACTGCCTCTGTATCCGCACTAATGCTGTGCCGATGGGGCTGGAATTTATACCAGAAACTTGGCTTTCAGGCACGAGCACGGGTGAAGCTTGGTTTCCAGGCGTGGGCACAGGTGAAACTTGGCGGTCAGGTGTGGGTACGGGTGAAGCTTGGTTTCCAGGCATGAGCGGGGACAGAACAGGACCTTCAGGCTTGGACTGCACATGAGCAGCAGGCTTGGGTGGACATGGAGTTTGTTTGTCCGTTTTATCATAATTTTGATGGTTCCTCCCCTCATAGTGGATGTGGAATGGTAGATTGAACTGATCCTCCGTGTTGGCGCCCTTCAGAAGATAATCCAGGGTGTCGCCCTGTTCTGAATCTCCAAATTCCTGTACAAACAGGCTCATGTATCTCCTGCTATTCTCCAGTTCTCATGGTTGGGTGGCTGCCAGTCGTTGTGTCCAACTGTAGGCTTGGCCAGCTAATCGGGACACCATAAACTTTATTCACTCACCTTCCGAGGGTTTTGTGTCCAGTAAACTGGAAAAATATTACTGACAGTCTCTCAAGAAATATTCCGGGCAGCCGTAGAATTTGTCATACCTGTCCGGCAGATCCACATAAATTTCCTGAGATCTCAGACGTGGATCTCCAGGGTTTCCGTCCTCTCCTCTTTAGCGCTGCATCCATGGTGATGCAGGATAACTGCTGTCTTGTCTGCTACTTCCCGATATTAGTCTTTCGTTCTGTCACGCTGTAGGCTTGAGGCAGAATCAGGCGCAGACTTGCGTTTTAACATTTATTGAAATGAATAACAAAACAAAGACACTAAGACAAATACACGAGAACCCTATGGCATGAAACACGAACTTGGATACAAGAAACAAACAACGTGACATGGAGACATTAGTCTAAACAACGAAAGACAAAGCCCCAGTGAAAACAATGACTATATACACCCTCGTGTGCTCATTAACAGTGATGGTGCAGTGCCTGCGCACTGCCACCAGGGAGAACCATGACAAACTGGGGTGTTTACTTTCAAGCACATGATCAAACAGTGTCAGATACAAAACTTGCCAGTGTAACACAGGACAATCGGAGACATTGTATGGATTCACATGTAAAGGTTTATTGACAGACAAGGCTAGATAGGGCAGCTATGGCTCAGGTGGTAGAGAAGGTGTCCCCAGTCATAGGGTTGGCGGTTCACTTTCTGGCAAACATGTCTCCACATGCTGAGGTGTCCTTGGGCAAGACACTGAACCCCAAGTTTCTCCCAAAGGCAAGCCAGTGCCTTGCATGGCAGCTCTGCAGCCATTGGTGTGTGTGTGTGTGTGTGTGTGTGTGTGTGTGTGTGTGTGTGTGTGTGTGTGTGTGAATGGGTGAATAAGAAATAGTGTAAAAAGCAGTTAGGGTCAAACATGGACATTTTTCAGTGCTTTTCTGGTGCTAATTTCTTAATTGTGGTTTGTGCTGTATTTTGTATTCCCATGGGAAGTTAGTGGTATCTTGCTTTTAGTAGTCTGAAAAAAAAGAAAAAAATAAATAAATAAAAAAAAAACTTATATAAAGTTATATAAAGCAGGATTAATAAATGCTTCAGATACATGTTATAAAAGTTTATCAAACCTAGTGACAATAATCAACAAGGAATCCACAGAGGGACCATGAAAGTGACTATACCTCTAGTAGAATATCTAACCCCTAACCAGAGGTGGGGAGAGTATGCAAAAATTTTACTCAAGTTACAGTAAAAGTAATAAATGTTAATAATTACTTGAGTAAGAGTAATAAAGTATCCAATGAGAAAACTACTCAAGTAGCAAGTTAATAGTTACTTAGGTCTGATTAAAATGAAGTGAAAATCCTGAATCTCAGACTATATGGCTATACTACATAACTAAGTCACACCTCTTCTTGGAAGTCTGTCTGTTCTGTTTATATGATATAAAACCTGTGTCCAGGATGAAGCAGCATATCCCAGTCCTGTGTTGGGTAGAATAATACAGAACCTGTCATTTTCAACACACACACAGACACACACACCACAAAACAAATATTTCCACAACAGTGGACTGTTTTCACAACATGTCAACAACACAAACGTGTTAGCATCTGCATTTAAAAAAGACAACAGAGAACAAAAGAACCGACTATGGAACAAATGAACAAGTGTATGTAGAGAGAGAGAGAGAGAGAGAGTGGGAATGAATGAGTGGGCATGAGTATATGGGTGGGTGTCCTGCCTCCTCTTCTTCCCCCTCTTTGACCATTATCTTCCTGGACTACTAAGAAATTACATAAACTAATGATTAAAACTACATATATTCATTAACATTTAACAGTAATGGAGAAACACCATCAAATGTAACAATGTTACATTTCTTTGATTAAAAAATTACTTAAGTAAGAGTGTAAGTATGACCAGTTAAACCTACTCGTAATTTTTTTTTATTTTATTTATTTATTTTTTTTAAGTTATTCAAGTAAATTTAATGAATTAAATGTAATGCATTACTATCCACTCCTGCCAATAGCCTATTACTTCTAATGCCTTCTAACTAACAACTTGTACTGCATTAACTCCTGCTGTCATTTCCACTGCCATTTGACATTGACTGGTAGGTTTCCTATGTCACTCTAAGAATAAGTGGCTGACAGGGTCTAATATCATTTGAATTATTCATTTTTTTTTTATTATTCAGGTCACTCCATGCTTGTGGGGTTTCTGGCATATGACTCCTGGTTGTATAAGGTAGAAAAACATTGCACACATCTTTCACTTAGGGTGCAATAATAAATACATATTGCTCAATAGAGCTGGGTCTCTCTGGAGGCTTCTCCATACAGAAAATATACATATAAGTACATTTAATATGACGTTTTTCCTCACCACTGCCAATCTTTCCAGGTACAAGTCAGTACAAAAATTAGGTTATCATGAAAAAAGAGATATAGTGTGTGCAGAATACCATACTGCATTGCTTTAGAATAGGTATTATGTACTTTTTGTTTTTTTAAGTGACGAGTAGAGAATACAAAATGTGTAACTCTTAAACATCTTAGGGAGTTTTTCCTTGCCATTGTCGCCACTCAGTGTCTTTCTCAGTTTGGGATAATTACTCATTTTTACTGTGTGTGTACTGTGTTTATAATCCTGTAAAGCTGCTTTGTGACAATGTCTATTGTAAAAAGCGCTATACAAATAAAATTGAATTGAATTGAATAACTATTAGATTTTGATTTAATCCTGAAGCAGGATGTTGTCTGTGTAGTATAATCTCATAACTGTTGATTACTACTATTCAGTCTTTTTAGTGCAAGTGAATATGAATGATAAGAAAAGAGAATGGCTAGATTCTTTTGAGGTGGTGAAATGATATTGTAACTTAAATAACCACTCTTTACAACCATATTAAGCAGAAAAGCATCTCGGAACACACAATATGTCAAATGCTTGAGGTGGATGGATTTCAACAGCAGAAGGTCATATCAGGCTTTCCGACTGGAAATGGACCAGACAATATATTTTCCCCTTTCTCTACCTGTCTACTTCGTAATAAAATACTTTGATCTGTACTCAATATAAGCTATTCTCTTTGGCCTGCTGGTTGGAGATTTGGACACACCTGTTTATCTTATGGCTGATGTAGTTCTGCAAATAAACCATATCTTCAATAAATGCAAAATGTTGCTGATCTTCACTCTTCCCAGAGAATTTGACAGCAAGAAACATTTAATCTAATTAAATTCTGGATTTTGAATATGGTAATTATTCAGTAAAAGAGATGGTCAAGTCTGCTGCTTTCTAAATAAAGCACACAGTATTTGACAGACATCCCTCAAAGAAAGGAGTTGTTCTGATTGCAGAGCATATAATCCAGGCTATATTGTTTTGCTGAATTTACACAGATTTCCTGCAAATCCACCCCTTTCACATTCTGCCCACCCTACCTGCCTTTATTTCCTAGGTTCAAAATGAAATTCATGAAATTGTGCTACTCATGAATTTCCAATCCTTTGATGTCTTTTGCTTTTGAACAAAATAGGTATATTAAAGATGAAGAGGACAGAGGCATTTTCTCACACTTGGTTCTATATATATATATATATATACACACACACATACATATATATACACACATACAGTGCCTTGCGAAAGTATTCGGCCCCCTTGAACTGTTCGACCTTTTGCCACATTTCAGGCCTCAGACATAAAGATATAAAATTGTAATTTTTTGTGAAGAATCAACAACAGGTGGGACGCAATCATGAAGTGGAACGAAATTTATTGGATATTTCATACTTTTTCAACAAATAAAAAACTGAAAAATTGGGCGAGCAAAATTATTCAGCCACTTTACTTTCAGTGCAGCAAACTCTCTCCGGAAGTTCAGTGAGGAT
>JAFFST010047863.1:7840-35006 GCA_022414735.1 Noturus placidus | reverse complement strand
TATATATATATAGGGTTGAAAAATAACCCCTTTTCTGGGTTAAAATTAACACCCTAACTTGATGGGTTAGTTTAGCCCAAAATATGTTTTGTCCTATATTTACCCAGCCATTGGGCTAAAAATAACCCAGTGTTTTTTAGTGTTCTAAGAATAGGACGTCCATCTAAAATTGATTTTCTTGCATCTGATGAAAAACTTTAATTTGTTTAAAGTGTGGGTTTTGTTTGTTTGTTTGTTTGTTTGTTTGTTTTTAACAATCTGCATGTTATTATTTCTAAGGTATTGCAGGCTTACACCTTAATGGATTAGTGTTCTCCCAGCCAGAAAAGCTTTACCATTTCTATTATATTTTCAGAAAGTCCTTATTTGAATATGATCATAATTTTCAACAAGAACACATAAGTTGTTCACCAAGGCTGGCTGCAGATTTAAAGCAGAGAAGAATTTGCTGCCTTTAGAGTAATTCATTAAAATGTCAGTTTAACTTTAAAATGAAAATCCACCCTTTTTGTTTTGTTTTATTTACAGCATATTGTGTACATGCAGCATGTTTTGCAGAAAGTGGTCTATCCTGAAACATGTATCTTTCACATTTCTTTACAATATTTGGGATGGGCAACTGTGGGCAAGTGGACATGTATTTGCAATAGTTTTTGTTATCAAATTATCACTTGGTCTACATTTGTCATCTGAGTTTATATACAGTAATGTTAAATATAAGTACATCTCATGAAAACTGTTGGCTTTTTTTACATACAGTATGTGGACATGCAAACATTTGATCATCTATGAAACAGTGACTATTATTAAAGTTGATATACTTGAACAAAACCATGAGGAAATATAGATTTTTGGTCATTTATTCAACATAAATATCAATAGATGTGGTAGTCCTCTGTGGAAAAGTAATTACACCATTGGCCTCAGAAGCTAGTATTGCCCCATTTAGCAGAAATGAATTCTTGTAGACATTTTGCATAATTGTCTACCAGTCTCTGACATTGCTGGAATTTTTGACCACTCTTCCATGCAATATTTTTGCACGATATTTGAGGATTTTCTTGCATGTACTGCCCATTTCAAATCCCTCCACAACATTTAAATGGGATTCAAATCCAGGCTTTGACTAGGCCATTCCATAACCCTCCATTTCATCTTTTTGAGCCATTCCTTGGTGGATGTGCTAGTGTGCTTAGGATCATTATTTTTCATCAAGCACTATTTGGCATGATGCAGAATTCATAGGTGAATTAATGAATGCAAGCTGTCCAGGCCCTGAGGAAGCAAAGTAACCCCAAACCATAACATTTCCATCACCGTGCTTCACAGTTATTATGCAGTACTTACATGTCTGCTGTTATTGTGGCCAAACAACTCTATATTTGATTTGTCTGAACAGAGCACATTATTCCAAAAGGCCTGGTCTTAGCCTATATGCCCATTGACCAACCAGAATCTTGCTTTATTGTTCTTTTTAGACATCAAAGGCTTTTCCTGGCATGCCTCCCATGCAGGTCAATTTGTTGCAATCTCTTTCTGATTGTAGAAGCATGCATTTTGACACTGACAGTTGCAAGACGTACAGTATTCGCAAATCATCTGATGAAATTGAAGGGTTCTTGGAGACCTCTTTTTGCATCAGGCCATCTGCTCTTGGGTTCAATTTGCTGGGATGGCCAGTTCTGGATGAAGTGGCAGTTGTTTGAAATGTGCACCATTTGTAGATTATTTTCTTTAAAGTGGAATGATGTATTTAAAATAATTTGGAGATCGTTTTAAATATTGTGCCATACTTGGCAAGATGACACTACACACCTCAATAACAAAGAGAACACTGTGCATATCAATAGGCACGGTTTCAAATAGGATCAAATGTTTGCTTGTCCAAATATGTAAAAAAGGCTAACAATTTCCATGGGGTACTTTTTTTTTTTTTTCAAATGGCTGTATGCATGGGAAACAACTGTACTGTGTCAACATGCTACAGTTTTACTGTAGACATTTATTCCTCTGTGCTAGGATTCTGAATGTTTATTGTTTACTCTTTACATAGAAGAAGAAGACATGGACTGGAATATAGGGTGGCGGGGAATCTACTCAAGCAGATTATTATTTATTTATTTTTCAATGTACTGTACCATTAATACTTAAGGCTGATCTAACCTAATTTAACCAGATACCAGAGCTAAATTTATATCTGAAGTATGAAAAAATAAATAAATAAATAAATAAACTTTGTGTGTGTTTACATACTTAAATTATGCTAAAGTTTTAGGGGGGAAATGGTCGGATACCTTTCAAAGAAAATAAAATTATAATTGATCCACAGAAACAGCATATGGTCTTTTAATATTTTACTATTGTCTGGTACTTTGGATACAGACATGGGTGATATTTATCTATAGTTTACTAATAAACTTTATTTTATAGAGCCCCTTTAAAAGCAGCTTAAAAAAGGATACATTTAAATAAATAAATAAATAAATAAATAGACATCAGCAATCAAATGATAGTTTAAAAAAAAGTTTGGCTTGAGTTGAGCTTTAAATGTCAAAAGGTCTGAGCTTCCCTAAGTTCGAGAGAAAGAGAGCTCCACAGGGCAGGAGCTTAGACCAAAAAAAAAAAAAAAAAGCCCCGTCACCCGTAGATCTAAATTAGGTTTGTGGAACAGTAAACAGTGCAAGGACTCCAAAACAAGAGTAATATGATTGCATGTCCTGGTCACAGTTACAATCCTGGCGGCAGAGTTTTGTACATATTGGAGCTTATTAAGTATGGATTTAGAAACTCCAGCCAAAAGGGCATTACAGTAATTTAATCGAGTGACAACAAATGAGTATCAGCTTTTCAGACTACAGAGAAGTTTAGCATAGGGTGCAGTCTTGTTATATTTCTGAGGTGAAAAAAGAAAATGTTAACAGTGTTCTGTACAAAAGAATCAGATGCAAGAAAAATTAAAGAAAAAAAAAAAGGTATTAGCAATTACACTAAAGTTCCTCATTTAACTTCTCTAGTGTCATGTTGCAGGATTGAGGCGGAAGCAAACGCAGACCTTTTAAACATTTATTTAAACGAATAACAAAACAAAGACCCTAAGACAAATATACAAAAACATAGTGGCATGAAACAAGATCCCGAGAAAAGAAACAAACAACGTGATGTGGAGACATGAGTCTAGAAATTGAAAGTCAAGGAAACAGTGCAGACAATGACTATATATACCCACCAGTGCTCATTAACCAAAAAGTGAAACAGGTGCAGGAAAACATGTGACCTCTAGTGAGCTGCAGTGGCTGATGGGAAATGGAGTCAAGAGTCTCTACATACATGACATCTAGAAGTTCTACTTCTCTACAGTCTCTAGAACAGAGACATCAACAAAAATTTTACTAAATATTACATATGCTATTATTATTATTATTATTATTATTATTATCATTATTATCATCATTATTATTATCATTATTATTATCATCATCATCATTACTACACATGAATACTGAAGATGTAGATCTCTATGAACAGTGTTTAAAAAAAAAAAATGTAAAAGAGACTCTGTGCCATATGCAGTATAATGGTACCTGCTCCATTTGTCAGCGCTCCAGAATTCAAGGCCTATTTATGAATACAGAAAAGATCCCAATGAAGCTATGTCTATGTGAAACGGTCTGTTCTAAAATGACCATTGTATATAGAATTTACTATTCAGCCTTCAAGGTAAAAACAACATGTACCGGGGGAGCTGAGTGGTAAATGCCTTGACCTTAAAGTAAATAATGCATTCAAATGGCAGTGTCTGAGTAAAATAACAGAGTGGATGAATATAAAATTATCTTCTCTCAGCCCTACTGACACTCACAAAATTCAAAGTAGGTATGGTATGGTAAGCACTCAAACTTCAAACTTTCCTTCTATGCAGTTAAACTCTTAAGTCTGCTATCCGCTAGCATTTATTTTTACATCTGGCAAAAGAGTAGCAGTGAGTATTTCCAATATTAATCACTTACAGCGACCCACTGGATTTCATTTCATCGACACCTCCACTTGTTTTCAGCATTGAAGAAGTTAGTCCATTAATTGATCACTGCAGGCAGTACAGAGAGAGATGAGCTGAATATCCTTCTGGATTAAGTCCAACCATGACAGCTGCAATGACTTTGAACCATACTCCATGTCATTTATATTGTAATATAAATCTATTGAAAGATGTGTAATTCTTATGACAATTACTTAATTTTGATACTGCACTCTTACACTGCGTATGTGCTGACAAAGAGATAATGATCACAATTATTTTACAATGTATCTAATCTATACAACTGTAATAACTGCAACTGGCCGTGGAGCCTGTGTGCATGTGTATAGGCCAACTTATCACTATTACTATGCATTTTAGGCTATGTCAGTGCTTTTATTAGCATAGATATTAGTCTATGACTTCCAGATTGTAAGATTACAGACTTTTGTGAGATTAATAATGTTTATGAACATTCATATTGTATGTTTCAATGTTTTAATGTTTTTGCTTGGGCGGGGGGTCTTTGATTATTTAATTTTCAAAACTGGACAATTGTATGTATTTCTCTCAGTGAAGTGACCATTACATGGTCTTTATTATAAGATTATAATTATAATTATAATTATAATTTATAATTAAGATTATTATAAACTACTGATTTTTCATTTGTTTGATATATTTCATTCATTTTTTTTTTTTATTGCTTGTCGTGCTTGAAATTTATTTTACAAAAATGCAATTATAAAATTTAAATTGCACATAAGAAAATGTCATGTGTTTAACTGACTGGATTATTATCATGTATTATTGAGCTCTATATGGCAGAAAAGTAATGTACTGATAACATGGTAAAGTTTTACATGACAAACAAAGTCACAAGCCATTGTTGTACAGCACATACAGTGCATCCGTAAAGTAAAGTATCCATAAAGTACTTTTTTTCTACATTTTATGTTACAGCCTTTTCCAAAATGGGTTAAATTCATTATTTTACTCAAAATTCCACAAACAATACCCCATAATGACAACATGAAAGAAGTTTGTTTAAAATTTTTGCAAATTTATTAAAAATAAAAAACTATAAAAGCACACGTACATACGTATTCACAGCCTTTGCTCAATACTTTGTTGAAGGACCTTTAGCACCAATTACAGCCTCAAGTCTTTTTGAGTATGATGCTACAAGCTTGGCACACCTGTTTTTGGGCAGTTTCTCCCATTCTTCTTTGCAGGACCGCTCAAGCTCCATCAGGTTGGATGGGGAGTGTCGGTGCACAGCCATTTTCAGATCTCTCCAGAGATGTTCAATCGGGTTTAAGTCTGGGCTCTGGCTGGGCCACTCAGGGACATTCACAGAGTTGTCTTGTAGCCACTCCTTTGTTATCTTGGCTGTGTGCTTAGGGTTGCTGTCCTGTTGGAAGATGAACCTTCGCCCCAGTCTGAGGTCCAGAGGACTCTGGAGCAGGTTTTAATCAGGATGTCTCTGTACATTGCTGAATTCATCTTTCTCTCGATCCTGACTAGTCTCCCAGTCCCTGCCTCTGAAAAACATGCCCACAGCATGATGCTTCCACTACCATGCTTCACTGTAGGGATGGCATTGTCCAGGTGATGAGTGGTGCATGGTTTCCTCCAGATATAACGCTTGCCATTCAGGCCAAAGAGGCCAAATTGTTCAATATTTGGTCTGAGAGTCTTTCAGGTGCCTTTTAGCAAACTCCAGGCAGGCTGTCATGTGCCTTTTACTGGGGAGTGGCTTCCGTCTGGACACTCAACCATACAGGCCTGATCGGTGGAGTGCTGCAGAAATGGTTGTTCTTCTGGAAGTTTCTCCTCTCTCCACAAAGACATACTGGAGCTCTGTCAGAGTGATCATCGGGTTTTTGGTCATCTCCCCGACAAAGGCCCTTCTCCCCCAATCGCTCAGTTTGGCCGGGCGGCCAGCTGTAGGAAGAGTCCTGGTGGTTCCAGACTTCTTCCATTTACGGATGATGGAGGCCAATGTGCTCATAGGGACTCTCAGTGCTGCATGAATGTTTCTGTACCCTTCCCCAGATTTATGCCTTGATACAATCCTGTCTCAGAAGTCTACAAACAATTCCTTGGAGTTCATGGCTTGGTTTGTGCTCTGACATGCATTATTAACTGTGGGACCTTATATAGACAGGTGTGTGATTTTCCAAATCATGTCCAATCACCTGACTTTACCACAGGTGGACTCCAATCAAGTTGTAGAAACATCTCAACAATGATCAGTGGAAACAAGATGCACCTGAGCTCAATTTTGAGTGCCACTGCAAAGGCTGTGAATATTTATGTAAATGTGCTTTTTTTGTTTTTTTATTTTTATACATTTGCAAAGATTTCAAACAAACTTGTTTCATGTTGTCATTAGGGGGTATAGTTTGTAAAATAGTGAGGCAAATAATTAATTTAATCCATTTTGGAGTAAGGCTGTAACATAACAAAATGTGGAAAAAGTGAAGCGCTATGAATACTTTCCGGATGCACTGTATATTTCTTCCCCAAACTGCTGACACAAATTGAAAGCACAGAATTGTCTAGAATGTCTTTGTATGCAGTACAATTAAGCTTTCCCTTCACTGGAACTAAGGGCCCCACATATGTTCTAGAGTGACAATGCCCCTATGAACAAAGTGAGGTCCATAAAGACATGGTTTGCCAAGGTTGGTGTGGAAGAAACCGAGTGGCCTGCACAGAGCCCTGAGCTCAACACCACTGAACATCTTTGGGATAAACTGGAATGCCAACTACATACAGTACTAAGCCACCTTGCCCAACATCAGCAACTAAACTCACTAATGCTCATGTTGTTGAATTGGCAAATCCCCACAGCCACATCCTCAAATCTAGTGGAAAGCCTTCCCAGAAGAGTAGAGATTATTATAACAGCAAAGGGGAATCCATCCATCCATCCATCCATCCTCAACCGCTTACTCCTTTTCAGGGTCACGGGGAACCTGGAGCCTATCCCAGGAAGCATCGGGCACAAGGCGGGGTATACCCTGGACAGGGTGCCAGTCCATCGCAGGGCACAAGCAAAGGGGAATCATTTTTACAAATTATATCTGTTGTTACTGAATTTTACTCTCCAGAATGATGCCCATGTATTGGTAACCACCATGTCAGTGTCCATTACGTGATGACAGTATGAGTGTGCACAAAAGAAGACCTGGATACAACCTTTCTATTTGAATTTAACATCATGAACCATACATAGGGGAAATGTAGTATGCAATTTAACTATTGTGATACTATTTGATAGTAAACTATTAAAATCACATCTAGCTGCTTTTGCATTTATGGCTAATTTTGCTTATTTATTTATTTTATTATATGTATTACTTGTTTTCCTTCCTGTGAAACTGCTTTGCTTATTTGCTGAGTGTGAGTCATGCAGCAGAGTAGCTTCCTGTGAGATCAAACTGAATTTCATAAAAGACTGTGATTAATGAGAATTCACCAACACAATACCTTTACAGTGGCAGTGGTATCTTTGTGTGAGGGTAGTGCAATACGAACCAAAAGTGCTGTTGGCTTCAAAAACCTGTCTGAAGCACTGCCTTGGCAACAAGACAATGCAAGATATTGGGGCTTTATAGTACGACGAGTGAGCTTTAAACGGCATTTGGAGGTAATTCGGCATTAATGGGTGGTCAGAGAGTGAAGTGGACAGGGATCTCAAAGGATCACAATGGTGAGTTGGGATATGAGCCATCTGCCCAAAGTATTGGTTGGTTTGGTTTTGCTGAACATAACTAAGGCTATTGTCATATACAGTCTAATTGTTTTGGCTCTCTGTTTTTTTCTTCCTCTTCAAATCAATTGTACACAGAATTTTATCATCTCAATTCTAACAGGATCATTGCAATCTGAAACGTTTGATCAAAAAATCTGTTCTAAGAAAGACTAAAATAAGACTTATTAAAGGAGAAATTATCTGCACTTAGTGTTTCAGGACTGATGGATTTTTTAATATTACTTATTAAAAGCTTACTTGCAAAAATCCAATGACCTCACAGTCTGTGATGAAAATTCATGAGCTGCTGATTTTCCCAGAAAATCTTTTTAAAAAGAGTATCCAGTATAGGTGTAAGTTTATATAGTTATAAGTTCTCAGTCCATTATCATATCTCGTTTAAATTGCTTATTTGCTCGCCACGCTTCCAGAAAAACGTACATTCACATCAGCTACTGCACCGAGCTTCATCAATAACCTCCCAGAGACATCAGTTAGATTTGGATCACTGTCTGATCCCAGGGAACTCGATCGGGCGACTTAATGCTTAGAGTCAATACTCCGCTACACACTAGATAGGGTGGCCCCACTCTAAATATTTAGAGAGAAACTACTAACACCCTTGTGTTCCACAAGGTTCTGTTTTAGGCCCACTGCTTTTTTCTTTATATATGCTACCTCTGGGTCAAATTATTTGTAAACATGGAATAAACGTCCATGGTTACAGCAAAGCCAGATGACAGACACCAGCTTAATAAAGTTGAGGAATGTGTAAAGGACATTAGACACTGGATGCTTATTAACTTCCTCTTACTTATTTCTGACAAGACAGAAGTACTTGAACTAGGACCATATGCAGCTACAAGTAAGCCTTCTGATTACAAAGTAACTCTGGATGACCTTTCTGATTCATCATTTGCAACCATGAAATACCTTAGGGTGATTATTGACTCCAGGCTTTCATTTGACACTCATGTAGATATTACTAGGATAGCCTTCTTTCACCTCAGAAATATTGATGAGATAAGAAAGTATAATGTCACTACACGATGCAGAAAAATGAATTCATGCTTTCATCAACCCTAGGTTGGATTATTGTAATGACTTACTGTCTGGATGTTCTAGTAGATGCATTAAAAAAGCTCCTGTTAGTCCAGAATGCAGCTGGGTCCTTACTAGAACCAGAATATATGACCACATCACTCCTATCTTATCCACACTGCATTGGCTCCAAGAACAATTTCGCATTAATTATAAAATACTACTATTGACCTTCAAAGCAATGACTATCTCCTGCCACAGTACCTGAATGTGCTTTTGGTCTTTTATGATACGCCATACCTTCTTCGATCGAGAGGTCCAGGCTATAGGTTAAAGCAGGGGGAAGAGCTTTCTCATACAAAGCTCCACAGTTACGGAACAGCCTTCAAATTAGTGTTCAGGATTCAGACACAGTCTCAGTGTTTAAGTCTGGGCTGAAAACATTTGTTTAGTCAATATTTTGTTTAGTCAATATTTTTCTAGCTGGCTCATGGGCATAGAGTGTTGTGGTGTGGCCAGACCCAATAGTCTGCTTACCAGACAAAGGTAGGAGTGGATGATAACATCATCTGCTTGCTTCCTCAAACCTGGCTTCACTTGGAAGGGCCCCAAAGGACTTGAGCAATGTTTTTTGACTACTGCCACTTTTAAAAGTTATTTAATGACTATGCGATACTGAGGTCCATAAAGGCAGGACAGAAGGATGCATGCAGGAGTAATGTGGGCAGTTTGGTGGACTGGTGTAAGCAGAACCATATAGAACTCAACATAAGCAAGATGAAGGAGCTGCAGGTCGATTTTAAGAGAGGGAAGGATACTCCAACCACTGCAGGTGTCACAGAGAAAAATGCTGCTCAAACCTCCTATGTACGATGCACAATGGGAAAAGTACAGGAGCGTCTTTAGCAAGAGGCCACAAGGTGCTTTACAGAAATCCTTCCAGTTGCTATCAAACTTTAAAATTTGAAACCATGCCTGTGCCGCACACAGCAGACATAGAATTCAATCAAAAAAAAAAAATAATTAATATATATATATATATATATATATATATATATATACAAATACCACATGGTCATCAGTGTGTTTTTATGGATTTATAATTATTATTTTTTTCACTTAGTCCAAAGTTATTTAAAAGTAATGCAATCACTTGTTCACACATTTGCCATCAATGCTGTTGTAAAATGACCCTGCTGAAGTAACCATAAGTTAATTTAGAAAATGTATGTTAATTCCTGTCCTCCAATTGAACACTGTTCCCTGAGCAGTCAAACATGTTTTTTTATTTATTTATCTATTTATTTTTTTTGTGACAGATTTGATATCCATGCATTACTAGAAAATGAGGAAATACTAGGTGATGGGCAATATAGTGCTGGCAAAACAGTGTCAAAAGTAATGAGGACAATTCAGTAGACATTTGCTTATGGCTATTTAAGTAATTGTATTTCTTGGCAAGCGTGATGCTGTTTACTGACAAGCTGATTATTAAATCCCCATGTTTTACTGCAATGGAATGATGGTGAAATTAGATGTTTGTCATGGCACCTTATCACCTCTCATCCATCAAATGTTTTCACCACCTACAAGCTATTTATGAAGGTCTGGTTTCTTATAGTCCATTCATTCAGTCATTCATTTTTTCTTCTGCCTTTCTTGGTGAAGGTCACAGTGACAACAGACTGAGAAAGCCAGCCCAGACTTCTCCATCCCTGGCCACAGATTCCAGCACCTCCTGGGGATCCCCAAATGTTCCCAAGACAACTGTGATATATAATCTCTCCAGCAGTTGCTGCGTCTGCCTTAGGGTCTCCATCCAGTGAAGCCTGATATAGTAGAATTATAAAATCACCTCTAATGTCTACTCTTGATGCAGAGGAGGAGCTCAGCAACTTTGCAGATGAACCTCACTTCTGCCGATGCTGCTGTTTTACTCACAGATTGGCAACAATCACAGAAATTAATCTGAAAACTGAGCCTCTGTCTCACCAGCACACAGTGATATGGAAACAATAACACTGTGGGCACTGACCTGATCTGTTTGTCTGTCTCACATTCTCTATTTCTGTCACTTATGAATAAGATGTCTAGGTAATTATACTCCTTCACCAGTGGCAAAGGTCTCTCCCCTAACCTAACTCTTTTCTAGAAGAGAACCCTGACCTCCTTCTTGGAGCTTTTCACACATCTGTCTTTGTCCCATGTTTTGTCCCAGTATGGCAGTATGCCTGTCTATTTTCCATCCACTGTGTCTCAACATCTGTTGAGTTCATTGCCTCCATTTTACACAGAACCCTGACCTCCTTCTTGGAGCTTTTCACACATCTGTCTTTGTCCCATGTTTTGTCCCAGTATGGCAGTATGCCTGTCTATTTTCCATCCACTGTGTCTCAACATCTGTTGAGTTCATTGCCTCCATTTTACACAGAACCCTGACCTCCTTCTTGGAGCTTTTCACACATCTGTCTTTGTCCCATGTTTTGTCCCAGTATGGCAGTATGCCTGTCTATGTTCCATCCACTGTGTCTCAACATCTGTTGAGTCCATTGCCTCCATTTTACACTCTGGTCTTCCCAGTAGTTCTGTCTCACCTTCTGTTCCATCCACTGTCTCTGTCTCAATCATTGTTATTTTTGCTGTCTCTCTGGAACTCTGTTCCATTGACTTAACCTTTAAAGCTTCTATTAAATGTGCGTTTGTTTTAGAGGTATCATATGTAGGTTTATATGCATTCAAGGTAAAATAAATAAATAAATAAATAAATAAAAACCTTGGGCGCTTGGTGGCTTAGTGGTTAGCACGTTTGCCTCACACCTCCAGGGTCCGGGGTTCAAGTCCCACTGGGGCGATGTATGTGGGGAGTTTGCATGTTCTCCCCGTGTTTCCCCCGGGCACTTTCCTCCCCCAGTCCAAAGATATGCATAATAGGCTGATTGGTGTGTCCAAAGTGTCCATAGTGTGTGTGTGTGTGTGTGTGTGTGTGTGTATGTGCCCTGCTATGGATTGGCACCCTGTTCAAGGTGTACCCTGCCCTGTGCCCAATGCTTCCTAGGATAGGCTCCAGGTTCCCCGTGACCCTGATAAAGGAGTAAGTGGTAGAGGATGGATGGATGGATAAAAACCTTTAAATTTCATACAATTTATATTGTACCTCTATTTCTCAGAGTCACAAACAATTAGCTCAAAAGATCCATTCACTCTAAACACCTCCTTTCAGAGCGCCTACTCTGCTTTGATGGTCAGATGTCTCAGTCTGTTGTGATTG
Organism: Noturus placidus; assembly: GCA_022414735.1. Classification (NCBI taxonomy): domain Eukaryota; kingdom Metazoa; phylum Chordata; class Actinopteri; order Siluriformes; family Ictaluridae; genus Noturus; species Noturus placidus. The sequence continues at coordinate 22,919 of JAFFST010047863.1, read as the reverse complement.
GTCTACTGCTTACAGCGTGTGTCAGAAAGGAAATACCTTTTTTGAATTACCATATTTGAATTAATGCTGAGTAATAATGGCATCGGTTTTACCTCATCAATTTGAGCCTGAGACCGATAGTGATATATCGGAAGATCAAACCGAACCACCAAGCATGATAAGAACAGGAGGTTTCTCAGTGGTACGTTTGTGTGTAGTTTGACAATAATGTGAGTTAGCCAGTTAGGAGAGGCCTACAGCTGAGCACTGGCTGTACACATATACAACACAAAACTACACATTTGGAACACTCAGTAGAAAATATATACATAAATAATTATACTTACAATAATTATAATATAATCATACTTACAGGTTGTGATCCAGAGGCACAAGATGTTCCAAATAAAGTGGACGCAAATCCACTCATGACAAAGTTAATGACAGTCGTCAGTGAAATGATGGGAACACTAATGAAGGTTGAAGTGGAACTGCTATGGCATTGTTTAAAAAATGAATTCTCATTGACATCCTCATCCTTTGGAAGTCCATGCAAAGTGCTTTTGCAGCACAGAAAATAACATCTTATAGACATGAACCTAACTCTTTCAGAATGCATCTACTTTACAACTGTAGTGTTTGAGGGTGGGTCAAAATACACGTTGTTCACAAGTAGACAATGAAGACAAGATTTGGAGTATTTTTGTTACAAAACTAGGTAGGAAAGTAAGTCTGGACTTACTGATGACTCATTTCAGGCTGTTCAGAATCAGTTCTTTCTTTTGGGAAGCAATAACTCAATTAGTCATGTCCTTAGATTTCTGAAACTTTGCAGACGTTTTGCATTCACACAAAGCTATATAACACACTACAATAAAGGCAATATATGGAAAAGCATAATAGTGGCACTTTAAAGAAGTGTTTGTCTTAAAGAGATTACAAATAGTAGTTTAGTATATTGATAATGACTTAAATGACCCTGGGACAACAAGTGATAAAGTAAAATCATGCATCTACAGCAATTATTGTCTTTCCACCAAGATTAAGGGCAAAAAGGTGAAGTACAAACTTAAAGAGACAAGAGACTTGCAGTGATTCCTTTCTAAACATCAGTCTGCTGAGCAAACAGGCATAATTTAAAGTAGGCTCAGTCATATCACCTGCTCCATATTCAGGATAGCCATGCTGAGAGCAGCTCTTTTAACTAAGAGGGGCTAAATACAGAATTCACTCTTGTAATTATAAACTTTTTTTATGTAAACCATACATAATATTTTTTTCTTAAATCTAACCAACTACACATTGCATTTTTTTTCAGGCTCACAATATTTAATATGTTCTGCTGCTTGTTGCAAACAAGTTCTTAGAGAGGTTCACAGATCTGTGTGCCAAGCACAAGCAGATAATGGGCTTCAGTGCAAGAAACAGCACCATTTGGTTGGTAAAATAATATATGCTGTATACAGTATACACCCTGCCAGAACTACTGTATCTTCTAGCTAGCTGCATTTGTTCAAATGAAACATCACTGCCCCCTACTGGTTTTGCCTTTCCTGTGCCCACAGCAGGCGCTGTGATGCCGCATGAAATCGCAGGATCCCTTTTGCTTTGACACGCATTTTCAATGGCCACATCTGTAGAAGGACCACAGGGGAGGTTTTGAAGGGGAAAGGAAAGGCTCTCAGAACTTAGAGGTCCCTATAGGCATAGAGAGGCAGTTCCAATTTGAAGGTGGTCCCTTTTCCTCTTAGAATTCAATTCACTGTGGAAAAAAAAAGCTCACTGAAAGCAGAAATATCCCAAGAGCTGAGCATAGTTTAATGTTCTTTTGGAGAATCAGTCTGGGTTTGTTTTTTTTTTTACAGATATTACTGACCTAGAAAAGTGCTCAGCCCTCAACCAGTCCAGCTGTGACGGAGGTGCACTCAGAAAGAGCTCATGGCCAAGGATGAAAAACCAACTAGGACAGGCAGAAAAGTTTATAAAGCGGCTGACATTAATGAAGGTTATGGTGCTCATGAGTATCAAAGTGAGAAGAAAAATATTTTTAAAGGTTTGACTAAGTCTAAGAAAAAAGCAAAACTCATCTCAAACATGTGGAGATGGAAAAAAAAAGAAAATAAATAAAATCACTGGATGTGGTTTGATGAAATGAAACATCACTTGGTCTTTTTCTAAGCTTCAGCTGTTTCAGTGAGACTGTGTCCCAATTTAGACTCAGATTCTTGTTCTTGGCTGAGAGGAGCAGAACCTGATGTGGGAAGGCCCATCCTCATCAAGATTTAAGTACATTCAAGATTTGTGTTGTACATTTAGTATTTGTTAGTATAGCCTTCCTGTATGCTTGATCCAGTCTGGCCATTTTCCTCTAACCTCTTACATCAAGGTGTTTCAGACCATAGAACTGCCCTTCAATTTATGTTTTATTACTTGCAGCAATCTATGTAAACTCTAGGGTTCTGTTGTGCATAGTAATAATAATAATAATAATAGTTATTATTATTTTTTATTATTATTATTATTATTATTATTATTATTATTATTATTATTATTATATTTAATTTATATAGCACCTTTCCAGAGCTCAAGGACACTTTACAATATTAATACAATGATACAAGCAATGATATAAGCAATGAACAATCATGGACAAAGACAAAATGTGAAAAGCAGTGAGCAATCAAACACGGAAAAATAAATATACAGCACAGATAGTATATTCACTCTGAAAAAATGCATAGTAACAGAGTAGGAAAGATATCATCGAGAAAACAGACATTTTTAATTGGGATTTGAACTCAGAGATGGATGTGATGCTGCGAAGAGTCATAGGGAATAAATTCCAGATTTTAGGTGCAGCTACATTGAAATACCTGCAACCCATGGTAAAGGGATGAGATCTAGGGACAGAGAGGAGTCCGAGCCCACAGGGCCTGAGAAAGTGGGTCAGGTTGTAGGGGAGAAGCAGTTCACCAAGATAGAAAGGTGCCAAACCGTGAAGTGATTTAAATGTAAGCAGTATTATTTTATATTTAATGTGAAATGAAATCGGTACTCAATGCAGTTCAGACACAATTGGAGTAATGTGAGCTGAGTGCTTGATATGTGTAAGTCTAGCAGCAGAGTTTTGAATATATTGCAACCTTACAATAGAATTGGCAGGTAAATCAATGAGGAGAGCATTGCAATAGTCAAGGCGTGAGGATATAAATGCCTGAACCAGTGTTTTAGCATCTTTGAGTCTAATGAAGGGACGGAGGCCAGCAATGCGACGCAGGTGAAAGAAAGCAATTTTAGAAACTGAGTTTATGTGAGCTTCAAAGGAGAGGGAGGGATCAAAGATGATGCCTATTTTTATTTTTAATTTTACAGTACAGGATTAATGAGAGAGCTCTCAATGTCACAAGAAAGGCCATAAAGGATATTTTTAGTAAGTGTTGGTGTTTTGATAAGAATGATCTCAGTTTTATCCATGTTAAATTTAAAAACACTGGAGTCATCGTTTGAATTCATTTACACATGCTGATAGTGGACAGGTCTGGAGAGTGGGAGCAGATCTACAAGCTGTATAGGTTTGAATGTCATCAGCATAACAGTGGTAACTGAAACTGTGGTGCTGTGGTGGCAGATAAGTTGACCCAAAGGCATTATATATATATATATATATATATGGACACCTAATTTTGAAGATACAGTGGGCCACTTATAATCCTGCATAGAAATGTAAAACTGTCTAAATGTAAGACTGTACTTTCCAGTATTTTAGAACTTAATGGTAAGTTAGAGATAGGGTGAAAATTAGAAAGAAGAGTAGGGTCCAAGCTAGGTTTTTTAAGAACTGGAGTCACTGCTGCAGTTTTAAGTAGTTGAGGGAGAAATGCAGAAGCTAAAGAATTGTTTATGAAGTGAGAAATATGTGCAGAGAGGACAGAATAACAGCGTTTGAGGAGAAATGTTGTAGCAGGATCAAGGTGGCAATATGAAGAACTGGATTTCAGTATTAAGTCACTGATAGAAGAGGGGTTCGTAGGAGTAAAGCTAGACAATTGTTGATAAGCATGGCCAGGCAGAAAACTAAAATCTGAGGCCTTGCCTATAAAGCACGGGTAGAAAGCATTCATCTTTTCCTGGTAATAATTCAGGAAAGAGCAACAGAACCTTTCAGATGCATGAGCATCATGTGCTGGGGTTGGGTGAACTTATTGCTTGTGTCAAACAAAACCTTAGGCCTATTGCTTGCTTTATTGATCATTGTGGAAATATAATTAGATTGCACAGGGTTCAGAGCAGTTTTGTATGTGTTGAGGTGGTCAATGAAAGCTAGATGGTAAACGTTAAGTTTCCCTATAAAGCCACTAAAGCCATCTGCCAATGACATAAGGCCCAGAGCTCAGGTATATCCCAGGGTGAAGTGTGGGGAGGATAGATGATATTTATAATAGGGTACAGGCCTGATCTTAATAGGAGCATCAATTTATGTAAATAATTAACTAATATTCATTGGTATCTAAATTGCATAAAATAATTGGTGGCTTCAAAACACATGGAATGCTTATGAATTCTATGACAAATATCTATTTGGTGTTTACACTATATGGTCCAAATACATACTTGGGATACTGCAGTGCAATAACTAATCTTTATGTACCTACTCTCAGTCTGCTGTAATTACTTTTTCAAACTTTCATGAGGATATTGGTCAAGCAAGATCCAGGCACGTTTTCAGTTGAACATGTCTATAGCTGACATAATGTATTTGGGATTGTGAAGAAACAGTAAGGCTATCAGTGTAGAAACTATACTTTAAAGCAAACCAAAGCCAGGCTCTGATACAATTTCAGTTATTTGAACAAATATCTGTTTGTTAGACTGGATTAATAGATAATGACAGAATTGTGTGTTTACTTAACGTTTGCTATGAGTAAAAAAAGAAACTGGGGGGGAAAACATACCATTATGACATGTGGTGGAGCTGCACTATCCTGTTCCTTTGTACCATTCTGAAATCATATAAACTTAAAGGATATGTGAAATTCTGCAAAGATGGTTGTTGATTAAATTCCTTGTTAGCACAATTCAAGTATAGACAATAATGTGTTAAAAAAATGTGATTTTGGCATAGGCCACATCACACTTACAGTGTCTGCATTTAATTCTCACACTTTACTTTTTACAGTGTGCAGCAGCAATCATGCTAGCTGCAATATATCCCAGGATTTTTTCACATTTTCCCATGAATCTCCCCCCTATCGATCAAATTTGTAATACCATAGGGAATTTTTTGCTGATTAGTTTTATAGTTTTAACTCATTAGTGTGAAAAGTGTTTTTGATATTGTCAAGTGAGAATCCTCAGTGGATTTAACACATGATTGCAGTGTTTTTGATATTGTCTTCCTTACTCATCACATGTATTAATGTTTTAATTATTAGCCCAAGGCCATGTAATAATTCATGTTTTTTTTTGTTCTTTTTTTTCTGTATGCGGGAGACGCTAATTCATTTTCATGGTTCTTGTCTTCTCACTCTTCTGTCAGCACATCTGCTTTAGATCTAGAAGATGCTGGTTTGTGGTTTGTGTTTTTTTGCCTCTGTTCTCTTTCTGTGCCTCGGGCTGCCTCCTCTGCTGTCTTTTGTTCTATTATACTGATTTCTCAATTGGTTTCCAACTCATTGGAGGGAAGAACCAATGTTTCAGCATGAGCACATATCTTTTCATGTTTTATTTTACAGCTGTGATCTTCTTTGAAGATCAAGGCCTTTGTCCATCCAACACAGTGGTATGTTTTTAATAGCAGGACAAAACTGTAGCCACTCCTTTCTCCTGGTCAGATAATAGTAGCAGTCACGTGTAAGTATGTTTTCAGAGTAGCGGGTTTGTGCCCCATTTTTGTGGAATATAACAATGTCAGACAATATTTAAATGTCACTGAATTCAGAGAGTACCATGAACATGGTCTAAGAAATGGAACTTCTAAAGAATGGGTATCTCAAAAGTTACAACCTTGCAGTCTTGTGAGTTACATATTGATAAAGTTATGGCTAACACTCAGTACAGTTCCAATTAAACTTGCAATTAGTTATGTAAGCTCAATTTTAAATGTTTTTACAAATAAAGTTTAATAACTAATCTTTTCATTTGTAGTGTGAAGTGTATATAGCATATACTGTATCTGTTAAGAATATTCCAGATGTGCATGTGTGTGCGTGATAAAAAATACTGGCATACCAATGGCACACAGACTTCTAAAATACAGTATAGTTTGATTCTCTATTTCATGAAAGACACATATGATCTCAAAGAAAGTAATCCATTTTCTGGCATGGTTCTTTGCATAATACAGATGGTTATATTCTCCAACTTTTTATTTCTTTTGGATGTGCAATTCAGAGGTTTCTTTTGAACACCAAGCATTTTTTAATCTGTGAGAGTTTCAAAAGCTGCAGCAGAGGGATGATGAAAAGAAAGAAAATGCAGAAACATTAAAACATTTTTTTAAATAATTCAGCCATCTCTGCGGAATGCAAGCATTTAACGTTTTGTCAGTGTCAGTGCAACTGTTTGTCTGATGCATGTCAACATCATCTTTTGACGCGAACACTGTATTCAAATATTGGCAGAAAATAGTGAAAAAGAATGCCAAGTTCATGCCACATTGCTCAGTAAATGCTGAATAATTTCATTTATTATGCAGCACTCGCAATTCACAAATTCCTAACCTATTCCTGTCAAGTTTGCCCCATTATTATAGTGAAGGGAAACATCATAAACCCGAACAATTGAAGCACAGCACTTCATTTACTTTGCTGTGTAGACCAAAAATTATGAAAGTGGAATTGGGTCAGGTCTTGCTCACAATAAACAGCTCCTGTGATAATGCAGACAACTAACTAATTGAGATGTATCAAGCTGACATTTCAGAGGGAGAGAGAGCAAATTTATCCAATAATCCAGGCCTTGCATTGTAGTCATCTGTCGACAGAATTTTCACTTAGGAAACTTTATTTCTCAATAAAGAACATAGAGTATATGGTACTTTGCATTTGAAGCATGTTCAGAAAACACATTAGCTATTTAGCCTCATTTATTCCATTTTGTTCTGTCCTCTCTAGTCTTCTGCAATATTTGATTCTTAAATCTCTGTCATTCTCATGTGTTAAACTCTCACATGCGATCACTCATAGTGAAGTGGAGCCCAAATAAGAGAGCGTCAGATTAAAAATACTATGAGGATAAAAATAATAGATAATAACACAAACATTAAATACATAGGATGAATAAAAGAGTTTGGCTGTGTCACGTAATAGAGGCATAGGCAGGAGCAAATGCATGTATGGCAGTTTAATGGTATAGCAAATCCAAAGTTATAGCCAGAAGTCTATAAACAAACAGGCATAGGTCATGCGATCAGGCAAACAGTCCAAAGCAGGCAAGGTCGATACAAATTTGAGAGCGTGAACAAAGTCAAACCCAGAATAAAAAGACACGATAGAAAGGCTTGATAAAGACAATAGCAACTGAGCGTTTACTTTGCAAAGTATGTGTCAATGATCAGTCTATTACAAAAGATGGTTGCTGTGCGTGTGTGTTTGGAAACAGGTGTCACTAGTTAGAACGCTGGAGATGGTGAATGTGTGTGTTTGGGAAGTGTAGTTGTCCTCAGCCATGTTTGTAGTTAGTGTTGCATTCTGGGAAATTGAGTTGCTGTCTTTAGATGACAACACAGGCTGAACATGTTAATTTTGTTTTTTTTATAAGCTGGACATGTTCACCTCACACCTACAGGGTTGGGGGTTCGATTCCCACCATGGCCCTGTGTGTGCGGAGTTTGCATGTTCTCTCCGTGCTGAGTGGGTTTCCTAAGGGTACTCCGGTATCCTCCCCCAGTCCACAGACATGCATGGTAGGCTGATTGGTATGTCCAAAGTATCCGTAGTGTATAAATGGGTGTGTTAATATGTATGTAATTGTGCCCTGCGATGGATGGGCACCCTGTCCAGGGTGTACCCTGCCTTGTGCCACATGCTCCCTGGGATAGGCTCCAGGGTTCCCCATGACCATGAAGAAAAGGATAAGCGGTAAGGAAGATGGATGGATGTTTATAAGCTATAGGTGCAAATAGACTAAATTTTAAATGTACTTAGTATCTTCTGTAACCACTGTATCCTGGTCAGGATCACTGAATCTAGAGTCTTTCCCAGAAAGACTGGTTGTGTAGGGACAGGACCATGTATGGGCTATCATAGGACACCATGTACACACATTCAAATCTCTGGAAATTTACAGTAGTCGAACCACCTACTGACATGTATTTGGGAGGAGGGAGGAAACTACAGAAAACCAACATGGACATGGGATCCACATGTGAAACTCTAAACAGTCCGTAACCTAAGCTCAGGATCAAATCTGAGATTCTGAAGCTGTGAGGTATGAATGCTACCCAATGCACCACCATGCCACCTTCACAGACTATGATTTCTAAAACTACAAATTATGCCAGACCCACACTCTCAGGGAAAACAAGTTAAAATGTTATACTAAAGACGGTACAAACCCAACTTTTGTATTTTTTAAATTGTTGGTACAAAATGTATTGGATGTGTCATATATTTTTTTTTTCAGTAAATATATTTCCAATGAGGCTATATTTCATGATTTCCCCTTGAGCGCTGTAGCATGCAGCATGCTCAGAGCGCAAGCATGAATTGCAACCTCGATGGCTGAGCTCGGTGCGCGAGAGCATGCTTTTGGGTTTTCAGTGACACTGACTTTGTTTACTTTCGACAAGTGCATTTATTATGATTTATGTCCTGTATCTGTCCCTGTATTGTCATTGGTTATTTGCCATCTGTGCCATCATTAGTCTCTGCTGTTTTGTGTTCACACTCGATTATGATTGTTATTTAAACCTCTCATGTGTCTTTGTACTTTGTGAAGTATTAAGTGTTGTCACCATACCAAGCGTTTGTACCTTTTTCCTCGTTTTGTTTCATAGTCTTTGATCTTATTTTTTGTGTCTCGTTACGTGCTTTTACCTTGCCCAGATTATGCCAATCGCCTGACCCATTGACTGTTTTTGACCATGCTATTGTCTCATGATTTGGATTTGTTTGCCTGCCTCTCTAATTTACAGCTATCTGCATTTGCATCCATCCTAACCTCCGATACGTTTAATTACACGACACTATTCACATGAAATTTTCAGACATCAGTATAAACTCAAGACATCTGGAAATATAAAGAAATCACAACATTAAAGTCCATAAATAAAGTTGTATAATAAAGTGGAATGACACAGGAAAAAAGTATTGCACACACTAAGAAAAAGCAGTTCTCCCAGGAAAGGTAAGGCAAGGAACCAGCTGAAATCCTTAAGTAATTATACCCCTTATCTGGGCAAATTAATATCAGCTGGATTAGTAAATTGATGGTCTATAAAAAAAGGTTTTTCATTACCAAGGTGTCACACCAGAAACATCTCATGATGGGTTAAAGCAAAGAGATCTCCCAAGACCTTCACAACCTTATTATTCCAAAACAGATTGATGTGATACAGACGTATTTCATAACTTCTGAATGGTCCAGTAAGCACTATTGGGGCCACTATCCAAAAGTGGAAGCAACATCACTCAATCAACTGGCTACGCACAGAAGCTGCTCGCAAGATTTCTGAACTAATATTCAGAAGAATAGTCAGAAGAGTAGCCCAAGAGGCAGCAACAGGTGCCAGTGTCTCAGAGAAAACAATAGGCAACGTTAAATTATGTTTCATATTTTACTTATACATAATATAAATAAATAACAAATAATTGATGCAGGATAAATAGGCTACAAAACATAATAATCTTTAGTATTAACTGTCAATTAACTGTCTGTAATGAGACTTTGTTGGTAGTCTTCATAAGAAATGACAAAAACTCTTGTTCTGCTGCAAAACGTCTGAGTTTGCAAAACGTCTGAGATGTCAGGGCCAGAAGATGAGCTACCTTCAGAGTCAGAAGCTTCTCAGAGGCTGACTCTAAGGGCTCAAATGGGGCCCCTGACAGACCTTCCAAGACCAGAGAAAGGTCACAGGAAGGTATACACTGCCTGCAGATGGGCCTCAGCCACCTGACACTGCGCATAATCCTCGAAGTTAGAGGATGTTGCCCCACAGAGGCTCCATCCACAGGTGAGTGACTGGCCGAAATAATGGCCACATAAACCCTGATTGTAGAAGGAGCCAACCCCGCTGAGAAACATTCTTGCAAGAACCCCAGGACTGAAGCTATTTTGCTGTTCACTGGGTATACAGTGGATCCCTGTGGATGGGAAGCTCGCAAGGAGTGACATCTAGCAGGGCTAGAACTTATGGGAAAAGAGCGATGGGGGAAGCATACAGATAAGACCTCAGGCACATGTGCTACATGGCGTCCAGCCCTAATTGTGTGGGAGGAGTGAGGGTGACCCACAGCAGGCCATGTCTTGTCTCCTCGGAGGCGAACACATGCAGTCCCACTTGACCAAACCTTGTCATATGCACTCCACCATTTGTGGATGGAGCCACCAATTCCCCTGCCTCAACAGGATGTCTGCCCCCGTATTCCCTGAATGTACACTGCACTCACTGACAAACTTTCCTTCTGCCCAGAGAAGAATTAGATGTGCTTGTCTGAACAAGGAGCACGAGCACAATCCTCTCTGGTGGTCAATATATGAGACCACAGGTGTGTTGTCTGTAAACTCGTGGTAACCTCTCAATGGAGGAAGAAGGAATTTCAGTGCTAGAAATATGGCCCACATTTATATGCTGCTCCAGATGAGGGCTGCACCAGGAGACAACCCTAGAGTGTGACCCAAGGCTAGAAACCGGGGACATTCAAATTCTCAGAGAATGTATGCATCGCCATGTCACACTGATTACTCTCAGAGGTTTCCTCCTTGGACAAAACCCCCAACATCTCAGCCACCATTGAATGGTCTCTTGTGCAATAGACCCATAAGCACCAATAGTCTCCCAAGACCCAGCTTTATCTTGCTCAGTGTTGATTGACCATATGCATGTTGGGGATAGAAATGCCCTCATTGTAGTAGAATCCTTAAAACCCCTAGAAAAGTTGTCCACTGCACTGGGGAAAGCATATTTTTCTGAAGTTCAACATGAGCCCCAAGCTTGGCATATGGGTGAGAACAACATCTTGATGTTGAACCACCAGTTCCCTGGATCATGCTAGAATTTTACCAGTCATCCAGGTAGTTTAGTACACAGATGCCCTGGAGTCACAATGGAGCCAGAATCACATATATGCACTTTTGTGAAGGTGCGCGGGGATAAAGCTAGTGATATTTCCATGTGGAAATATCACCTTTTAGATCTATCATCTCAAACCAGTCTCCAAACTGAGACTGTGGAACAATAAGTGAACCTTGAACCTGTATGTCCGAAGAGTACAGTTCAGATGACGCAGATCTAAAATCGGCCATACTCCTCTATATTTTGCGGACCAGGAAATAACGGCTGTAAAAACCTCCATCCCTCAGGGAACGGGGTACATATTCTATGGCCCCTTTGTCCAAGAGGGATCTTATTTCCTGCGCTAACATTGGACTCTGGTCAGTGCTGACTACTGGGGAGAGCACACCTCTGAACCGGGGGGGTCGAGCTCTAAACTGGACCCAGTAACCCTTTTCTACGTGCACAGAACCCATGGAGACACATTTTGCAGTAGCTTACACATTGCCAGATGGTCTTTAGTGTTATTATCTTTTCCACATTCTATTGCATCAGATTTTTGTTGCCCTGTGACAGCTTTCTAATCAGAGAACACTGAAAACTTGGGAGCACCTTGGTTAGGGGAGGCCCTAAAGTAGCGCTAACTGCCCTAACAACCTCATGTCCCCTGATATGTCCCTCCATGGCCCCTCAAGATCGCTCTTCTTTGCCTGTTTGCCCTTTATGACCATTCTCAGATCAGGCCTAGTAGCAGGCCACGACTGTGGCCGCCTTGTTCCCCTGGCTGTCTGCGGGGGTTGGCGGACTGCCATACTTGCCTTCTTGTTCTCCCTCACACTAGTGTTAGCCCGGGCTCCACTCATGGATGCTCACGTGAACTCGAGACAAGAGGGAAGAAACTGGCTGAATGACACCATATGTCAAGCTCACCCAGTAGGTCATGCTTGGTAGGCCTGCAGAACTGTCAATGTCTGCAGTGATCCACAAGCAAGACTACTTTTGCATAGGCCTTGCCCTCCAATGCCACGGTTGCCTTACATGGTGGCTTGGATAGCAAAGCTGGCCCCTCTAATTACCTGCCGTTGATGGAGAGAGGTAGCTCGCAAGTGACTCCTCCACCTTCAGCATAGCTAAATAGCCATACCAATCATTCCCCACAATGGCCGAATAATCCAACATCATGGGTTATAAATACAGCTTATTCATGGTTTTCCCCCAGAAGCCTGATATTTTGGCATGCACTTCTGACGAAAGGGGAGTTTCTGCAGTGTGGAGGATTTAATTTCACTGGGCAGAAAAGGCTTCTCGAGCCTTAGTAATCACTTCAATCAGCTCTTTATATGCTCCTCTCAGTTTTTAGCACACCCTTCTGGCTCCTCAGCGTCAGAGAGGAGTTACAATTTTTTTTGCGCATAGCTCCCCCCCCTTTTGGCTTTCCATAGCGGAAGGAGGAGTCGTGACACGGGCTCCAAAATCTCGTGGAGAGCCGAACCCGGACACAGCAAGAGATAGAGCAGCGCTTGTCTTCAGCTCCTCTTCCGGATCCATAAGAGATGCCCTGAACCTGAGATGCTTAGTTGCCTCGGCAGCGACCAGCCCAGATCCACGAGGATCTGAAACCCAACTCGCTTCGGCTTCCAAGAAGAGCGCGAGTCACGAGCCGATCTGCTTAATGTTGGCATAACACACTTCCTGAATTCTCCCACTCATTTTTCTTTCTCACTCAATCCTTTTTTTTCTTCAGGGATAGAAAATAGAAAAATTCTGAGATTTTGAGAAAAGATAGTGAGGAAATGAAGTGTTTTTTGTTTATTTACACAAACATGTAGTCTTTCACTGAAGATAATATATGCTGATGGCGTGGTTCACAGGTGCCATATTTAGATCATGTGACTCGCTTAATTGCCAAGTCACCTGATAATGGCAGGCCTATAAATAGGCATGATTTTACACAAGCTTCAGATGCCGGTCGCGCACAAGAGGCGCTCCCATGGTACAAAGGGAACATTTTGATTTGAACATCTGATTTTCTTCTATTTAAGTCATATTTATCACATTTTCTGGGTTCATTTGGAGTGTTTTAAAGTTCGCAGTGAATGTACCCAGTCCTGACTCCACATAACTTGCGTTAAGTTAACAAGCTGTAATCTTTTTTTCTTTCTTTCTTTTTTTTTGGGAACTGACAAATCTGCTTGTGTGAGATATGGCTTATTCAACACAGGATTCGAGACTGAGTATAGACTTTTTAAGCCATCTTCCTGGAACAGACTCTAATTCTTACTTCATTGCAAAATGTTCTCAGTGAGTCTGAAAAAGAACATGAGCCAATTTAGTTCCTTAGTAACATCAATAACAAGTTGCACCCTTTTCTATCTCATAGATTTGTGTAATTAGCTCCTGTTCCCTAACACAAAGCTCAAACACCTCTTGCTTTCTTGTTGCATCAGTTGTGGGATGTGCTGCTTTATTTTTCATGTATGCTTGTTCTCGCTCTCTGATCCCACTTCATAGAGAATATTAAGGATGTCCTGTTTACTCCCAAAGAACCAAGATTCTTCTGACATCATGTCTTAACTCAACAAAGAGAGGTTGTATTGTATTTTGGGTTGACCAGGGTGCACTAACAATAAGTAATCTGTTAAAAGAAAGTCCTTTCAAACTACAGGAGTGAAATGTTTTTTTTTTTTTTTTTTTTTTTTTTCAAACTGTTATTTTCTATTAAATTTCTTTTAATGCTTCTATAACAGTATAGACACTGACTGGAAGAAGCATTTTTTTTTTTTTTTACAAAATATGAATGTATATAAACATATGACAGATGCAAAATGATGCATCGGTCACAGATTAACAAATAAATGTGCACTGGTTAGTTTTCACAATAGTAAGTGCATAATTTCTATTGAATCATGTCGTCTCAAACTAAACCACACTACGTGGCCAAACGTATGTGGACACCTGACCATCACAGCCATATTTGCTTCGAACATCCCCTAGTGCAGTGGTTCCCAATCTTTTACAGGGCATTAACATTTTACCGAGGCCCCCCTTTTGCAATATGTCTTTAAAACACATTAAAAATATTGAAAGAAACAAAACCAATTGAAGAGGGCATGAATGAATAGAATGATTTAAACAGACAAGGATATTACTTATACAAAAAGCATCTTTTTGTCATTGGGTGTTCATGGTCTTATTGTCACAGAGTTCACTGGTTTGGACACAAGTTCAGATCAGGGGCCGTTTCACTAAGCAGGTTCAACCAACTCTGAATTAAAACTTGAACTATACGTTGACTTACTCTGAGATGGGAAACTCTGAGTTTTCGGTTACAGAAGAGCTGAAATGAGTTAGTTCAATCAACTCTAAGTTGAGTTTCTGAGTTAAGCGCGTGCACCACAACTATAAAAAGCCATTATCAATGGAGCGCAGATATTATGAGTCACCATGGCAACAGCGTCAGACACCATGGCAACAGCATCAGATATCAAGAGATCTGCATATTTCTCCCCAGTAGAACTGGATGTGCTTATGCAAGCATATGCAGAATTTGAACACCTATAAAAAAAATAATAAAAAGCAACACGGCTGCAGGCAAAGGACAGAGTAGATTTTGAGAAAATAGCTGCTCGAGCCAATGCATTTACATTTTAATTATGTTTATACAGTGTCGGGTGTAATTAATTACTAAGTAATCTAAATACTGTAATTTAATTAAAGACTATAAAACAATAGTGGATTTAACATCAAATTTTAAAAGGTATATTTTTTAATGTAACCTTCTCCGTCTACCGATTGAAAGACGTATCGGGAGTTTCAGAGGGGTCAGCTAATATAAGCCGTACCCCGAAAGTAAGACATATGTCTTACTTTCGGGGAAACACGGGGGGA